>JAXCGZ010009035.1:0-10000 GCA_037179515.1 Halocaridina rubra
CAAAGTTTGGTCAAGATTAGAGCTACTGGAAGCACGTCCTCACTGGATGAACTCAGGAACTAAATTGAATCCTTGGAGAGAGTGCAACGAAGAATGACCAAGATGATACACAATATCAGAAATCTACCATATGAGGACAGATTAAAAAAACTTAATCTACATTCTCTAGAGAGGCGAAGAGTTAGGGGGGATATGATTGAAGTGTATAAATGGTTTAAAGGGATTAACAAGGGAGATATTAATAAAGTTTTAAAAATTCATGATCAAACCAGAACTCGTAATAATGGATTTAAGCTTGATAAATTTAGGTTCAGAAGGGAAATTGGTAAAAATTGGTTTGGTAATAGAGTAGCTGATGCATGGAACAAGCTTCCTAGTATGATAGTAAATGCCAATACCTTAGACACCTTCAAATGTAGATTAGATAGACATATGACAGAGGTAGGGTGGGTATGAATAGGTTAGTGCTTATTAGAAAAATCATAAAAAGAAAAACAGAATAAATAAGTAGAGTAGAATAGAATAGGTTAGACATGCTGAAAATACAATTCAAAATTGGAGCTGCCTCGTGTGTGCCAGTAGGCATGTTGCAGTGTCCTCTATTCTTATGTTCTTATGTTCTGAGAACTCATGATTTCATGGTTATTTAGCTTATAACTCGTATAGTCTTTTATAGTACCCATTTTAACTAGTTTACAGTTTTCAACAGTAAATTCCATTTGCCACTTATCCGACCATTCAGACAATTTATTCAGATCTTCCTGTAAAGCATGAATGTCTTCTTTTCCATTTATAATTCTACCTATTTTAGTGTCATCTGCGAATTTACTTAGGTTACTACTGATATTCGAATCCAGATCATTTAGATATATGATGAATAATAGAGGACCAAGTACCGAGCCTATTAATTTGATGAGGGCATGAAAATTGCCCTTCAGGACAGTTGTCCCTAACTTAACCTAATTAAATAAACAAGGTATCGTTCACATTGAAGTCCTTTCCATTAATTACATCTTAATTATATGATATAAATTAATCAATAAGCAAGTGTCCGCTTTTGCAGTATAAATTAAAGAGCTATTGTCTCTCTCTCTCTCTCTCTCTCTCTCTCTCTCTCTCTCTCTCTCTCTCTCTCTCTCTCTCTATATATATATATATATATATATATATATATATATATATATATATATATATATATATATATATATATATATATATATATATATATATATATATATATATATATATATATATATATATATAAACGAGAAAAACGGAAACATAATTTTGTTTATTAATATATCAAAAACGGGAAAAACGGAAACAGATTTTTTTTATCAATATATATATATATATATATATATATATATATATATATATATATATATATATATATATATATATATATATATATATATATATATATATATATATATATATATATATATAAACCAAGAAACACGGAAACATAATATTGTTTAATATATCAAAAACGGGAAAAACGGATATTTTTATTTATATATATATATATATATATATATATATATATATATATATATATATATATATATATATATATATATATAACCAAGAAAAACGGAAACATAATAGTTTAATATATCAAAAACGGGAAAAACGGATTTTTTTTTTATTTATATATATATATATATATATATATATATATATATATATATATATATATATATATATATATATATATATATATATATATATATATATATATATATATATATATAAACGAGAGAAAGGGAAACATAATTTTGCTTATTAATATATAAAAAATGGGAAAATTGGAAACAATTCATAGCTTTCTTATTTATTCTTATGATTCGTCTTACAAGATCATTAATAAAAGTATTTCCTTACAATTCTGACATCAAACATTATAACTGAATTGCTTTCTTCTTACCAGTAATTTTATCAGGATAATGAATAACGGTATTTTCATCACACTCTTATTTCAATAATCATCCATCCATCCGTATACCAAAGCCATATTCCCCCTTATAAGGGTGGTGGCTGAGTCAAAGAAAATACTTTGACTTTTTGTGGGAAGTAAATACAGAGGAGGAGATTCCCAGTCCCCTCGCTCCCCCCATTGAGTCAACTTTTATGACACGCAGGGGAACGCGGAGGAAGTATTCTTACCAGAAGTGCATACCTTATTTAATCCAGTTCACACTCAAACTCGGATCAGGCTGATGATTATAAATCTTTAATTCTACACTTTGTCTACAATTTTCATATAGGCTAATGATTATTAATCCTTAATTCTACGATACATCAAAGCAAATTCTTCCTCTCAAATACTAACTCATTCTGCCTCCGTTAAAGTCTATTTTCACATAAATTTTTTGAATATAAAGTGATAACATTTTAGACAAAATAAAGTCAAAAACATTCATGTGATCAAAATATTACCAACAAGAATGTAATATTCAATATTAACTAGCATAACAAACAAAATTATTTACTTAATAAATTAGTATTACATGAATAAAATCAGTTAAAAAAATTATTAGCATTTAAAACTTAAAAGATTTTTTACCTTCGATTACAGACCTTAAACGGCATAACAGTTAAAGGGAGCATTTTTGTTGTCGGTAACATTTCCAATCTAGGATACACCATGATCTTCGATAACGGTAACAGAACCACATCTTCACTCGCTGTTTGGATAGGTCTAAAGTATCTGCAAGTTCTGTTATGTCGGCAGCAGTGGGATGCTGTTTTCTCCTGAACAACTTTTCCAGAGCTATTAACTGTTCTCGAGAGAAGCGCTCTCTTTTCTGTCCAATGGAAATGAGGAAACGGCGAGCAGCATTAACTCCTGGAGGAGTAGGAGCAGGGGTACTTACGACAGCAGATTCGGCGAAAGTACGCGGATTTGATAGAACCTTTTCTTGAATAGGGTGACTTGGAGGACGTAGACTGGAATGCATGTTGCCATGAAGATTATCTGAAGATGGACTTGAAGCATTTACCTCATTAAGTACATTATGGGAAGGGTCAGTATCTCGATCTCCGTCAGGCAGTGAAGGATTTCCAGATGTTGCATCTGAAAATTCATCTGGAAGTGGAGATTCTGCATCTGGAAGTCCATCTGGCAGTGGAGAATCTGCATCTGAAAATTCATCTGGCAGTGGAGATTCTGCATCTGGAAGTCCATCTGGCAGTGGAGATTCTGCATCTGGAAGTCCATCTGGCAGTGGAGAATCTGCATCTGGAAGTCCATCTGGCAGTGGAGAATCTGCATCTGGAAGTCCGTCTGGCAGTGGAGATCCTGCATCTGGAAGTCCATCTGGCAGTGAAGATTCTACATCTGGAAGTCCGTCTGGCAGTGGAGATTCTGCATCTGGAAGTCCATCTGGCAGTGAAGATTCTACATCTGGAAGTCCATCTGGCAGTGAAGATTCTACATCTGGAAGTCCATCTGGCAGTGAAGATTCTACATCTGGAAGTCCATCTGGCAGTGGAGACTCTGGATCTGGAAGTCCATCTGGCAGTGGAAAATCTGCATCTGGAAGTCCATCTGGCAATGAAGACTCTGGATCTGGAAGTCCATTTGGCAGTGGAGACTCTGGATCTGGAAGTCCATCTGGCAGTGGAGAATCTGCATCTGGAAGTCCTTCTGGTAGTGAAGGATCTGCAGAATTTGCATCTGGAAGCTCGTCAGGCAGTGAAGCAACTCCATTTAAAAGTTCGTCTGGCAGTGAGGGATACACAGGATTTGCATTTGAAGACTCGTCAGGCATTGGAGGATCTGCAGGATTTGCAACTGGATGTATATCTTGAGGTAGAAGATCTGGGAGGTTTACGAATGGATGATGTTCAGGATTCAATGCAAGAAATCCATTGGCATGAATTGGATACACATCAAGTAGTAGGTTAGGAAAGGGTGGACTTGGTGGTGGAGTTGGAGGATATAAAATGGGAACTAAATCTGGTTGAGGCAAGGCTGGAGCATCTGGAAGTGGATAAAGGCCTTGAGGTTGATTCTGAGGATAAGGCAGGCGTAGAGGATTAACGACTTGATAAACGTAAAAGGGCATCAGAAGCAGAGGGACATTATCCTGTACATTTGGAGGATATTCATTAGGAGGTATGTCAATATGAAGTGGATTTCTGTATGGAAATATAACATTAAAATTGATGTCAATATCACAAGGATACCAACGAGGAAAAGCTATCTCATATTCAATATTCCTTATTTGAGGAGGGGCAACACGACTGAGTAGAGAGGGCCTATGTTGGGCAGCTGTGTTATTCACTGAATGCGACCCAGCATGCCTTGAATGATCACCATCAAGAACAACATGAGGCTCTGAATTTCGATTCTCTGAAGAATCCCCGAAGCTCTGTCTTGATACGCTGGACATATTGTAAGCCACACTTCCTCTTAATGAAGAGCTTGGTTTAGGAGAAAAACAAGAGGGCGCAGCTTTCGACGAAGAGCTAGATTTAGGTAAACTGCAAGGACATATCCTTGGTGATGAGCCAGCCTCAGGTAAACTGCAAGATGGGTCAGGCTCTGGTACATAGCCATCTCCTGGTAAAATGTTAGAAGAGTGAGGTCTTGGTGCTGAGCTGGCTGCAGGTATAATGCAAGACGAAACGGAATCTTGTGCTGAGATGGTTTCAATAAAATTGCTTGATGATATAGGGGTTGCTGGTGCAGAGTTCGATTCAGTTAAGCTGCAGGAAGAGCATGGGATTGGTGTCGATAAATTACTGGATGGATCCGGCCCTGGAGCGGAGCTGCTTTGAGATACACTACAAACAGAACCAGAACTTGGTGAAGAGCTGGCTAAAGGCAGACTACAGGAAATAGTTCTCTCTTCAGAGAGACTGCATGAAGGACTTGGGCTTGGTGCAGAACCAGTTTCAGATGAAGAGGCTGAAACACTCCTTGGTGACATCTTTTCTCCGATGTCTTCTCTGTTCTCCATCGTAAATGTAATCCAAGTATCTTTAAGAGCACTTCATGGAAAGAGTAAAACTTAAAGAATGATTTCGTATGTTGGAAAAACCTTCCTTTTAAGGACGCGAAATCGATGTCACTTGGGAAATCACGCAGATATTTATCAGTTGTAAAACAATTAAATTTTCTTAAATCAAGATAAAGAGCGGATTAAGCATAATTAAATGAACATTATCATCGAGTATTTATAAAAATGTGAAAGATATCAAGAGCTTGTAGAATTAAGCATAAACTGCATTATCTGTATACAATCAATAAAAAAAAACAAGAATAATTACTGATCTAATATTTTTAGGATTAATATTGAAGATTTAGAATTTCACAATGTCAAGCAAATTAACTTAAACGTATGCGCTATATTATTATTATTATTATTATTATTATTATTATTATTATTATTATTATTATTATCTTATATTATTATTATTATTATATTATTATTATTTGTATTATTATTATTATCATTATTATTATTATTATTATTATTATTATTATTATTATTATTATTATTATTATTATTATTATTATTATATTATTATTATTATTATATTATTATTATCATTATTATCAGTATTATTATTATTATTACTGATATTATTTTATTATTATTATTATTATAATTATCATTATTAAACATAAGAACATAAGAAAAGAGGACACTGCAACATGCCTACTGGCACACACGAGGCAGCTCCATTTTTGAATTGTATTTTCAGCATGTCTAACCTATTCTATTCTACTCTACTTATTTATTCTGTTTTTCTTTTTATGATTTTTCTAATAAGCACTAACCTATTCATACCCACCCTACCTCTGTCATATGTCTATCTAATCTACATTTGAAGGTGTCTAAGGTATTGGCATTTACTATCATACTAGGAAGCTTGTTCCATGCATCAGCTACTCTATTACCAAACCAATTTTTACCAATTTCCCTTCTGAACCTAAATTTATCAAGCTTAAATCCATTATTACGAGTTCTGGTTTGATCATGAATTTTTAAAACTTTATTAATATCTCCCTTGTTAATCCCTTTAAACCATTTATACACTTCAATCATATCCCCCCTAACTCTTCGCCTCTCTAGAGAATGTAGATTAAGTTTTTTTAATCTGACCTCATATGGTAGATTTTTGATATTGTGTATCATCTTGGTCATTCTTCGCTGCACTCTCTCCAAGGATTCAATTTCCATTCTATAATAGGGTGACCAGAATTGCACAGCATAATCTAAATGGGGCCTAACTAATGCAAGATAGAGCTGCAAAATAACTTTTTCCGTCCTATTGCTAACACTTCTTGAGATAAATCCTAAAATTCTCTTTGCTTTATTTCTGACTGCTGTGCATTGCTCTCTTGGCTTAAGACTACTACTCACAAGAACTCCCAAATCCCTTTCACACTGAGAACTCATGATTTCATGGTTATTTAGCTTATAACTAGTATTGTCTTTTATAGTACCCATTTTAACTACTTTACATTTTTCAACATTAAATTCCATTTGCCATTTGTCCGACCATTCAGATACTCTATTTAGATCTTCCTGTAAAGCATGAATGTCTTCTTTTCCATTTATAGTTCTACCTATTTTAGTGTCGTCTGCGAATTTACTTAGGTTACTACTGATATCCGAATCCAGATCATTTAGATATACGATGAATAATAGGGGACCAAGTACCGAGCCTTGTGGTACCCCGCTAGTAACCGAGCCCCACTCTGATTTCTCTCCATTTATGCAAACCCTCTGTTTTCTGTCTTTTAACCATTGCTTGATCCATCTGAGAACAGCTCCTCCTATACCATGAGCTTCCAGCTTTTTAACTAATCTTTTGTGAGGAACTCTATCAAAAGCTTTGCTAAAATCTAGATATATTGTATCATATTCTTTGCCACAATCTACTGCCTCGTAAACTTCTGAATAAAAAGACAGTAAGTTTGTAAGGCACGAAAAACCTTTAAGAAACCCGTGTTGTGAAAGTTTTATCAGTCTGTGTAATTCTAGATGTGCCCTTATTTTATTTACAATTATGGATTCTAGAATCTTACCCACTGTTGACGTTAAACTTACCGGCCTATAATTATTCTTTTTAACTCGTTCTCCTTTTTTAAATATTGGTACCACATCTGCCAATTTCCACTCCATGGGTACCGATCCTAATTTTATTGAATTATTAAATAATGCAGTTAGTGGACAACTAATCTCTTCCTTGCATTCCTTTAATATTCTAGCATATATTCCATCAGGTCCCGGAGATTTATGAGCCTTTAATTTATCTATTTCTTTTATTACCTCCTCTCTCGTAATATTTATTGAACTAAGTATATTATCGGGACTGTCTCTGTAAATGGATTCTACTTCCGGAATATTTTCCAAGTTTTCATTGGTAAATACAGATAAGAAATAATCATTTAAAAATGTACACATCACTTTATCGTCATCTGTGATATGGCCATTGGCTACTTCAATTGGTCCGACTTTTTCCTTAAATTTTGTTTGGTAATGTTGATAAAACCCTTTAGGATTTTCTTTAGCTTCTCCTGCTATTCTAACTTCGTATTTTCTTTTCGACTCTCTAACTATCTTTTTAACTTCCCTGTTTAACTGTATATATTGCTGCCTCACCTGCTCTTCACCTCTTTTTAGTTTCCTGTATATTCCTCTTGTAATACCTATAAGATTCTTTTTTCTATTGTTCATCCATTTAGGGTCATTTTTTCTTGATCTGCAATGTTTCATGGGAATATAGTCTCTCTGACTATTCTTAAGAGTCATGACAAAATTGTTATATTCCTCATCCAAATTTATATTAACTGACTGACTGCTGTTCTTTCCTGTGAGAGAATTTAATGTATTGATCTTATCTTGTGATAATCCTTGGCATGTGGTGCTCAAATTTCGGGGTAATCCGCTACCTGGGACCTGACCTGCTGGATTAACTACCCACATCTGTACCCCCAGAAATCCCTTCCCATACCTCATTAGATAATTTAGTTTTTAAGCCCTCAAAATCTCCTGCTCTAAAGTTTGGAACAATATTCTTATTTTTCTTTATAGCTTCCTTGAAAATTATGTTAAATCTAATGGAATCATGGTCACTGTTGCCCAATTTTTCACCAACTTCTAAATTTGTAACCACATTCTCTCTATTACTAAGAACTAAATCTAGTGTATTCACCCCCCGTGTTGCTTCAAGTACATGCTGAGAAAGGAAATTGTCTTCTACTACTTCCACAAACTCCTTAGAGCTACTATCACCTGTTATGGTTTCCCAGTTAATATGTCTAAAAATAAAATCGCCTACAATGCAAACTCTATTTGACCTGGTCACTTTAGAAATTTAATTGTATATAACTTGCGACTTTATACTGTCTAGATCAGGTGGTCTGTAGACTACTCCTACAACTAGACTTTCTATATTATTTTTAATTTCAACCCATAAGGTTTCTGAATTTAGATTTGTCTTAATTCCAGACTTAATGCAGCTTCTGAGGCTATCTTTAATATACATAATTACCCCTCCCCCTCTTCTATCTGCACTACGATCAGCATTATAATTTATATCCTGTAATTATGTACTCAGCTTTAAGGTGTTTGCTTTCTAAATTAATCCAACTTTCACTAATGCATATTATATCCGGTCTCTCACTACATACTATGGCTCTCAGTTCTTCTATCTTGTTACCTAAACTACGGCTATTTGTGGAAGCAGATGTGTGTCACAGAGTGAATGAAGGATGTAAAGTGTTGGGTGCATTGAAAGGAGTGATGAAGAATAGAGGGTTGGAAATGAATGTTAAGAAAATTTTGTATGAGAAAGTGGTTGTGCCAACTGTGATGTATGGATCAGAGTTATGGGGTATGAAAGTAAGTGAGAGACGGAAACTAAATGTGTTTTGAGATGAAATGCCTGAGGAGTATGATTAGTGTATCTCGATTGGATAGGGTTAGGAATGAAGTGGTGAGAGCAAGAACGGGTGTGAGGAGAGAAATTGCAGCCAGAGTAGATATGAATGTTCTGAGATGGTTTGACCATGTGGAAAAGATGGATGATGAAAGGCTGCTGAAAAAGGTGATGAATGTGAGAGTTGATGGGAGAAATGCTAGAGGGAGGCCTAGGTTTGGATGGATGGAAGGAGTAAGGAGAGTCCTGAATGATAGGAGGATGGATGTGAGGGAAGCAAGCGAGCGTGCTAGGAATAGGAATGAGTGGCGAGCGATTGTGACGCAGCTCTGATGGGCATCTGCTGTTACCACGGAGCTGCATCTTACAGAGATAGCCCTGTGGTAGGGGCAGTAGGAGGAGCTGGCAGTTGTGAAGCGACACAGTTGTGGAAGAGCCGGGAGGATGGGCTGTGGCACTCCAGCAGTGCCATCTGAACGGTCGCTAGCTCCCTCGTCATTGCCCATAGAGCAAAGTAATCCCCCTATTTGTTTTCCTTTCTTGATGTCGGCTACCCCCCAATTAAAGGGGGAAACAGCCAAGGTATATGTATGTATGATATATAAATATATATATATATATATATATATATATATATATATATATATATATATATATATATATATATATATATATATATATATATATATATATATATATATATATACATACATACATACATACATACATGCATGCATGCATGCATACATACATACATACATACATACATACATACATACATACATACATACATACATACATACATACATATATATATATATATATATATATATATATATATATATATATATATATATATATATATATATATATATATCTACATGTGTGTGTATGTATCTTGTAAGTAAGATGACGATAAAGTGATGTGTACATGTTTAAATGATTATTTCTTATCTGTATTTACAAATGAAAACTTGGAAAATATTCCGGAAGTAGAATCCATTTACAGAGACAATCCCGATAATATACTTAGTTCAATAAATATTACGAGAGAGGAGGTAATAAAAGAAATAGATAAATTAAAGGCTCATAAATC
>JAXCGZ010009036.1:7500-14574 GCA_037179515.1 Halocaridina rubra
TACTGGACACATAAAAATGGAGTTGATTTATACACTCTCCTCTTTATAGATAACAGTTAAACCAAATTTACAAATATTAAGCTCACACGACGTAATTCAAATTACACACTCTCCCTTTCACAAAATAAAACTGTGTCCACGATAACAAAATAAAGCGAAGGAACAGGTATAAAATGGCGCATATCAAAATGGTCCTAAAACCACTATTTGCTATAACCAGAGTGCGTGCCTAGATCTGTTTGCAGTTGTTGGTGTATTTATTGAACAAATACAGATTTTATCATAGTACAGTTGTCAAAGCGAATCCTGGGACGGCAATCAAATTCTCTAAATTGTGTCCGTAGTATCAAAAGTTTTTTTATTTTTAAACGAACGATAACTTTAAATTTGTATTTTTTTATTTTTATATGAATGGAATACACAAATTTTATTCCCAAATACCGGTGTCTATGTCGATTTCTCTTTCATTGAGTATAGGAGATGCATGAAATTTACAATGGTGTTATTATAAGTTTTATTATAATTATTATTATAATGTGGTAAGGAGAGTAAATGAAAGAGTGCTGGGCAAAGGCTTGGAATTAGAATGTTAAGAATGCCATGCCGTGCAACGTGAATTAATTGCTGCATGCAGATGACGCGGCACTAGTCGCTGATTCTGAGGATGAAATGGAGCACTTGGTGACTAAAGCGAGTGAAAGAAGAGCGTAGCAGATGAATGTAGGGAAAGATAAAGTCATGAGATGTACGAGGATTATTAATGTTGGCAGAATGAATGTGAGAGTGAATAGGAATATGTTTGAGGACACGGCACAGAACTGATGAGTGAATGCCAAGGAAAATCGCAGAGTGAAGGAAGCGAGTAAATGTCTATGTTAGAGGAAAAATGTGATGATAAATAGCTATTTAAAAATTAATCCCAGAAGGACATATTAAGTGGGATTGTGCCGATGGTATTGCACAGAGCAGATATTTAAAATGCAAGAGAAGATGAAAAGAACAAGTTAAATGAAATGGAGATGAAGTATTTGAGAATTATGATCAGTGTGTCTAAAATAGATAGAGCGAGAAATGAGGAGAAATGAAACAGAGAGCTACCGTTGAAAGAAAGTTGTTGGACCAGTTAGATCAGAGAGTATTGAGATGGTTAGTAAATATGGAAAGAATGAGTGATGAATGAATAGCGAAGAAAGTGTAGGGTGAAGAAGTTGTTTGAGTAAGACTAGAAAGAAAGACCTGGAATGAAATGGATGGATAAGGTGGAAAGAGCACTGGATGCGCATGATATATCAGTGGAACAGAGAATAGGGAGAGTGTAAGAGATGGAAATGAACAGAGGAAAAAGCTTGTGTGTAGGTGACGTTGGCCAAATGGATTTCTCGCACCTTCTAGCAAAGCCAACAGCGAAGGATTATGAGGGGATTTGCCATATGATGATGCAGTGAGGATAAGCTAGCTACAGTGGTCAGTTCTCACAGCAGAGGTTACTTGCCCAACCACTTTGCGAATGATTCGAGCAGGCTGTCAGGGGGATTGTGGTAAATATTCATACCCAAGGAGCATGAGTAGCAAACAAGGCATGTTTTGGCTTGCAGTGAATCTGTGTTCCTTGGTTCAGCCACCCATATACAAGGTGGATTGTGGTAATAATAATAATAATAATAATAATAATAATAATAATAATAATAATAATAATAATAATAATAATAATAATAATAATAATAATGATAATAATAATAATGATAATAATGATAATAATAATAATGATAATAATGATAATAATACTAATGACACTAATAATAATAATAATAATAATAATAATAATAATAATAATAATAATAATAATAATAATAATAATAATAATAATAATAATAATAATAATAATAATAATGATAATAATGATAATAATTGTATTAATTATAATATTAATAATAATAACAATAAAAAAATAAATAGTAATAATAATAATAAAAATTATTATTATCATTATTATTATTATTATTATTATTATTATTATTATTATTATTATTATTATTATTATTATTATTATTATTATTATTATTATTATTATTATTATTATTATTATTATTATTATTATTATCATTAATATTATTATGCATAACGATAATAATAAGAGTAATAAAGCGACTTTCTCCTCTATCTTGTCATCCAAAGAAGATTAGCTTTTGTATTTTATTATATTTTTATGGTTTGAGTAATTAGTTCATGCGGCTACTTTCATGTGATGTCAAAATATTCAGCAATACATATCTCTGTTTTTCCTTTTCCTTTTTTCTCATTCTTTCTCAACCCTGTAGTGCAATTTTAATCACTTTCTCGTGTTTTGGATTTGGCTCATATATATTTCATTTGAGTGCGTTTGTTGGTGTGGAAAGTAATATGAGAAATTGTTATTTTTTCACTTTGGGATTGACTAATATGGAAAGGCTATTATATATAAATGAAAATATTTAAAAGTTAAGAGCATATTTAAAGCAAAAAAGAAATTTGATTTTGTATTTTATTATATTTCATTATTATTATTATTATTATTATTATTATTATTATTATTATTATTATTATTATTATTATTATTATTATTATTATTATTATTATTATTATTATTATTATTATTATTATTATTATTAATATTATTATTATTATTATTATTATTATTATTATTATTATTATTATTATTATTATTATTATTATTATTATTATTATTATTATGATGATTATTATTATTATTATTATTATTATTGTCATGTCGTAAAAGGCGACTAAAAGTGGACGGGGCAGGGGGACTAGGAATCCCCCGCTTGTATCAACCTCCTGCAAGACGTCAAAGAAGAAGGGGAGTAGAAGGGAGAATAACTTCTCCCCAAACTCTAGTTTAGGGGTGTCTAAATGTGCGTGGTTGTTGTACGATAGAGAGCAAAAGATGTGAGATTGGATATATGTTTGGTAGGAGGAGGATGGATGTATTGGCATTGTGTGAGACGAAGATGAAAGGAAAAGGAGAAGTGGCATATGGTGATGTGACGGGTAAGGTGTCTGGGATTGAAAGGGGGAGAGCGAGAGAAGGTGTGGCATTATTGCTGAGTGAATGGATGGTAAATCAGGTAGTGGAATGGAAAGAAGTGTCATCTAGGCTGATGTGGGTGAGGGCTAGGATAGGAAGGGAATGTTGGGCTTTTGTTAGTGCGTATGGGCCAGGATGTGAGAGAAGTGAGGAAGAGCGGGATGAATCCTGGAATGAGTTAACTAGATGTGTGGATGGTCTGAGTAGAAGGAACTATGTAGTTGTGTTGGGTGACTTGAATGCCAGAGTGGGTGATGGAGAGATAGAAGGTGTTGTAGGAGAGTATGGTGTACCAGGTGGGAATGAGAGTGTTGAGAGGCTGTTAGATATATGTGTGGAGCAAGACTTGGTGATAGGTAATAGTTTATTTAAGAAGAAGTTAATAAATAAGTATACATGGATGAGAGTAGCAAATGGAATAGTGAAAGAAAGAGCATTGATGGATTATGTGTTGGTAGCAAAGAGCATGGCTGGTAGAGTGAAAGATGTACATGCATTCAGGGGTGTGGCTGCTGGGATGTCTGATCAATTTTTGGTAGAAGCAAAAGTGGTAGTAACAAAAGAGTGGGGAAATAGTGTGGGGGGAAGTAGAAGGGAAATAGTGAAGGTGGAAGATTTGAAAAAGCCAGAGAAGAGACAGGAATATCAGGACAGGTTGAGAGTGGCATATGACAGGGTAAAAGAAAGAGAAGTTGGGGAGTTAGGGGAGGAATGGGGGTTGATGAAAGAGTGTTTTGTGGGGCATGCAAGTGATGTGTGTGGAAAGAGGTTTGTTGGAAGTGGCATGAGGAGGGGCAGCGAGTGGTGGAATGAAGGGGTGAAATTGAAGGTGGAAGAGAAAAAGAGGGCTTTTGAGGAATGGCTGCAGTGTAAAGGTAGGGAGAAGTATGAAAGATATAGGGAGAAAAATGTGGAAACCAAGCGGAAGGTAGAGGAAGAGAAGAGGTTGGCAAATGTTAGGTGCGGACTGGATTTTAGTAGGTCATATGAGGAGAATAAAAAGAAGTTTTGGAAAGAATACAAACAAACAAATCAAAAACATTTATTTCCATTTTGTACAATGGTTATTCAACATTAATAGTAACTTATAAGTAGACATGTAATTAAGCTAATAAATAAGAGGGTTAGACATATAGTTAAATTAAATGTAGCTTTCATAGAAAATAATAATGCTGTAATAAAAATGTTAACAATAATGTTAATAATAAAGTAGTAAGTATGCCACTAGATACAGGATCGTTATTATCGGCATCATTTCCATATTTGTTTCCTTACAATGAGAATAATTAGTTCTTAATGGGCAGCAACTATTTGTCCAAAAGAAAACTATATAGTTTGCCTTTGAAAGCTGTGAAGGAGGATGCATTTTTAAGATGCTCTGGAATATTATTCCAGAGTGTTGGCCCTTTGATAGTGATCATCTTTGAACCTGCTTCTGTGTTTGTTCTGTGAATAAAGAGCTCACTGCTCTGTCTTGTGTTGGTTCCCCTTATATCCCTGACTGTTTTTAAATCAAATAACCAGCTAGGATAATGATGGTCCAAAATTTTGAATACAAAAACATAAATAGCATAAGCGAGAGTAAGGAAGGGTGGATCGAGGATGGAAGAGACAGTGAAAGATGTGAATGGACAGATGTTAAGAGGGAGTGATGCAAGGAAAAGATGGGCAGAATATTTTGAGTGCTTGCTGAATGTTGAGGAAGATAGAGAGGCAGCTATAGTGGCAGTGGGAGGGGTTCACTGGTCAGTAATGGGAAATGAAAATGAGAGAGAGATTACAAGAGAGGAGGTGAAAAGGGCATTGTATGAAGCGAAAGCAGGTAAAGCACCTGGAATGGATGGTGTGAGAGCGGAGATGTTGAAAGAAGGGGGTATGACTGCATTGGAATGGTTAGTGAGAGTGCTTGATATATGCTTTATGTTGTCATTGGTGCCAGTGGAATGGGTGATTGCCTGTATAGTGCCCCTATACAAAGGTAAGGGAGATATGTATGAATGCAGTAATTTTAGGGGTATAAGTTTGTTGAGTGTGGTAGGAAAAGTGTATGGTAGGATACTGGTTAATAGGATTAGGGATAAGACAGAATATGTGATTGCGGAAGTGCAGAGTGGTTTTAGGAGAGGTAGAGGTTGTATAGATCAGATTTTTATAGTTAGGCAGTTATGTGAGAAATATTTAGCAAAGGGAAAGGATGTGTATTTTGCATTTTTGGATCTGGAGAAAGCATATGATAGAGTTGATAGAGAGGTTATGTGGAATGTTTTGAGATTATATGGAATTAATGGTAAATTGTTGTATGCAGTTAAGAGTTTGTATGAAAGCAGTAGAGCTTGTGTTAGGGTAGGGAATGAAGTGAGTGAGTGGTTTCCAGTGAGCGTGGGACTTAGACAGGGATGTGTGATATCACCATGGCTGTTCAATTTGTATATTGATGGAGTTGTAGGAGAGGTGAATGAGCGAGTGCGTGGTCGAGGTTTGAGAATGGTAGATGGGGATGATTACGAGTGGGAGCTGAATCAGTTGATGTTTGCAGATGATACTGTGGTGGTGGCAGATTCAGAGGAAAAGTTGTGTCAGTTAGTGTCAGAATTTGGAATGGTGTGTGAGAGAAGGAAGTTGCGAGTGAATGTGGGAAAGAGTAAGGTTATGAGGTGTACAAGAAATGAGGATGGCGCTGGATTGAATGTTATGTTAAATGGAGAGACACTTGAGGAGGTTAATCAGTTTAAGTATTTAGGCTCGGTTATAGCTGCAAATGGTGGAGTGGAAGCAGATGTGTGTCACAGAGTGAATGAAGGATGTAAAGTGCTGGGTGCATTGAAAGGAGTGATGAAGAATAGAGGGTTGGAAATGAATGTTAAGGAAGTTTTGTATGAGAAAGTGGTTGTGCCAACTGTGATGTATGGATCAGAGTTATGGGGTATGAAAGTAAGTGAGAGACGGAAAGTAAATGTGTTTGAGATGAAATGCCTGAGGTGTATGATTGGTGTATCTCGATTGGATAGGATTAGGAATGAAGTGGTGAGAGCAAGAACGGGTGTGAGGAGAGAAATTGCAGCCAGAGTAGGTATGAATGTTCTGAGATGGTTTGGCCATGTGGAAAGGATGGATGATGAAAGGCTGCTGAAAAAGGTGATGAATGCGAGAGTTGATGGGAGAAATACTAGAGGGAGGCCTAGGTTTGGATGGATGGATGTAGTAAGGAGAGCCCTGAATGATAGAAGGATGGATGTGAGGGAAGCAGGCAAGCGTTCTAGGAATAGGAATGAGTGACGAGCGATTATGACGCAGCTCTGATGGGCATCTGCTGTTACCACGGGGCTGCATCTTACAGAGGTAGCCCTGTGGTAGGGGCAGTAGGAGGAGTTGGCAGTTGTGAAGCGACACAGGTTGTGGAAGAGCCGGGAGGATGGGCTGTGACACTCCAGCAGTGCCATCTGAACGGTCGCTAGCTCCCTTGTCATTGCCCATAGAGCAAAGTAATCCCCCTATTTGTTTTCCTTTCTTGATGTCGGCCACCCCCCATTAAAGGGGGAAACAGTCAAGGTAGATAGAATAGAATTATCATTATTATTATTATCATTATTTTTATTAGTATTAGTATTAGTATTATTATCATTATTATTATTATTATTATTATTATTGTTATTATTATTATTATTATTATTATTATTATTATTATTATTATCATTATTATTATTATTATTATTATTATTATTATTATTATTATTATTATTATCATTATTATTATTATTATTATTATTATTGTTATTATTATTATTATTATTATTATTATTATTATTATTATTATTATTATTATTATTATTATTATTATTATTATTATTATTATTATTATTATTGTTATTATTATTTTTATTATTATTATTATTATTATTATTATTATTATTATTATTATTATTATTATTATTATTATTATTATTGTTTTTATTAATATTATTGTTATTATTATTATTATTATTAGAGAGAGA
>JAXCGZ010009037.1:0-14528 GCA_037179515.1 Halocaridina rubra
GATGTACTAACGACAACTGGCTTACTACTGCTATTACCTATGCCAGCCATGGTAGTTATATTTCCACTGGACGTTATTATGCGGTTACTGAGGGAACCCAGTGAAATGGAATTCTGCAAAAATAGAAGAAATATTAAGGTGATTAATGGAATTCTGCAAACAACAAGAACATTATATTCATTAATGGAATTCTGCAAAAAAACAGAAGAAATATTAAGTGTCATTAATGGAATTCTGCAAAAAACACAATAAATGTTTAGGTCATTAATGTAATCCTGCAAAATTAAGAGGAAAAACATTTACGTCATTACTGGAATTCTGCAAAAACAGAGGAAATATTATAGTGATTAATGAAATTCTGCAAAAAACAGAGGACACTAAAGTCATAAATGGAATTCTTCAAAACAAAAAAATATCCCTCATCAGGTTCACGCACCAGGAAAATATTAAAGTGTAATGAAAAACAGAGATTAAATGGTTCAGCTACATAGAGGACAATGAACTTTCACAGGTCATCCTATCAATGACTTCCTGACAACTAAAAGCATAGTTATCATCATACTTTCTCAATGCAATGGTATCAACAATAAATATGGTTAAAAATTCTTACTAAATTATGAGTCACTATCAATCCCCATTATGTGTGCTGGACACAGGTTGGAGGTGGGGAATTAAAGTTGGATGCTCTTCCTAATGCCACGTGATGGGATCAATCACTGGTTCGTCACTTCCTGATTCAAGCTCCAACCACTGTGCTACTGCAGTCCCCAATATGGATATAAATAACTGGGTCTATTCCAAAATTATCCATGAGTACTGATAAAACCGAATTTCAGATTGTCATGTCACGATAACTTCAAATCAAAGCTATTAAGCGGAATAAATTGGATTTTGTTTTAAGTATAGATTAATTAACCCTGACAGTCTTAAGTTTTAGGTTGCTACCTAGAGACCCTTGAAATATCACAAATATCAACATAACATATAGCTTAAGTCCAAAAATTAGCATTTATTTACCTGATTTTGTTGCAGAACAACAAACTGTCCAAGGTTGCTTTTCAGTATTTGGGGCGTTTCTATATGGTGTGTTGATGTATCCGGTGATACCGTCGATGCGGTTGCCAGCAGCGTTGCTGTGCTCGTCCCACTCGTTGTGGTTAGTTCCTCTCCACCCATGGCGATAAGGTCTCCTCCTTGTTGAAGCATCTCCATATCACCTGACAGGGGAACAGTGAGCAGATACAAATAAGAAATTATGTAAATTTTACATAAAAAAAACATAATTCTCCTCACTGAGGGGATGGCTGAGTAAAAGTTAAAGCCTCGACTCTTTGAGAGAAAAACAGAAAGGAGATTCCCATTCCCCTTGCTCTGCCCAATTTAGTAAACTTTTATGACAAGCTGGGGAACACGGAGGAGGTATTCCTGGCCCCCCTCTGGAGAAAATAATTAAACCTGACTATGTGAGAGTAATATACAAAGGAGGGAATTCCCAGTCCCAGCACTCTGTCCCATTTAGTTGACTTTTATGACAGGCAAGAGAACAGGGAGGAGGTATTTTAGGCTCCCTTCAGGGGAATATAATGAAATAACCTACTACAACTGAGCCTCACACTCATTCACTACACTATCTAAACTTTAAAAACAAACAAGAACTCTGATCTAGTCAGAGTTCTCCTAAATGCAGTCTTAACTTACCAATAACTTGCGCTTGATCTGAAAGAGTATCGACCTCCATTGGCTGTTCGTGAGAATGAGCATCAAGTTGTTGCACATCATCGACTCCGGAGCTGCCTCCCGCAACCTCCACGATGTTGCCGACTGTAACGCCATCGGACAGCAATACACCACTGGGATCCACCACCTGAAGATAGTAGTTGGATTGAACAGAGTTAAATGTCAAAGGTCTCTATGAAAGGCAGAGGCAAGGGAAAGAGATAGCACTCCATCACTTGCACCTCGTGATCTCCATCTAATGACCGAATAAAAGGGTAAACTTATAGATAATTACCGACCCCCAAAATTAACAGGCAATGACATGAGACTGAAAAAGCTAATCCTAAGCCCCAGACCAGTTTATTACCAATCCCTTATGCTGTCACTATGCCATAATGTATAGCTTTCACTCATAATTAATGTTTTGAATTTTCTAATAATTTCTCATAAATAAATATATTCATTACAAGGGGTATATATATTGTAAAATAATATTTATATTCAACTCTATCACCCTGCAAATAACCTATAATCCTGTAAAATTTTTTGAATTTTTTTGTATCCCATGGATAAATTGGACAAGTTTTACCAGAAATCTGTCTTGTCTCAGTTTTTAATTTTACGTTATTCCTCGGAATATGCAGTACTAATATAAGTCTAAGAGACATACATACATATATAAATCTATCTATATACATGAGCCATTTTCCCCTTATAAGGGGAGTGGCTGAATTACGGCAAAATACTCTGACTCTTTGAGAGGAGAAAATACAGTGGAGGGGATTCCCAGTCCCCTCGCTCCGCCCCATTTAGCCAACTCTTACGACATGCAGGGGAACACGGAGAAAGTATTCTAGCCCCCCTCCCTAAGGTGGTACATATATAAATACAACATGGCAATGATCCCCCTTGCATGGGGGTGGCTGAGTCAAAGCACACACATTCACCAGCAGCCAAACATGTCTTGAGCACTCCTCTCAGCTTCTTGGGGATAGACACATACTGTACATATATAATGACTGCAATACCACTGTAAGGAGATAGCCGAGTAAAAGCACACACTCGCTCACCAGAAGCTAACACACCTTGATCACGCCTCTTAACTTTCTAAAAGAACCATGATTAAAACCACATAACTTACATGACTTTCAGGAACATCTTCGAGAGCCTCGAAATCAGCAGCTTGAATGTTGAAACCAACTAACGACTCTAATTCTTGTGGGGTTAATTGGCTTGACAACTCGCCCAGGGCAGACGCGTCAATGAACACCGTGTTTCCCCCATCTGTTAAATCCTTTTCTGTAGTTAGAGAGAAAAACAAATTAGTAGCATTGAAAAAAGACGGACGCAGATCACTGGGGCGACCAAGAAATGACGGGAGAAGGTGTCTGCTGAAGAATACTAGACGAGAGGGAGTGAATTCAGGAGGCTGGATGATCCTAGCTAAAGACAGAAGAGCAAGGAATAACCTAAATAAAGAGGAGTCATGGGTCACTAAGTAGCACCAAGACCAGTGGAGTAAGAACTTCCACTATCTGTTAAATCTTTCTATAATTAGTGAGAAAAACAAATAAGCAACTTTGCAATTTCCCCTACCTATTAACTCTCCTATAATTAGAGAGAAAAAATAGTAATTATGTAACTTCCTAAAATTGTTAAATATCTTTCTATCATCAGAGAGAAAAACAAATTAATATTTAATTCAATAAATGAACATTCAGTCATAGAAAACCGAAAAAGCGAAATAATCTTAAAAAAAAAATATTAGCTTTCACCAATATGGAAGTCCACAGATATTGCACAAAGAGAGAGATACTGAAATGTGCAAAATGGTTATTTTACATTTCTGCATTTTTCCTCATGAATGTGACCATTAATGACAGATTTTTCTTCTCTTGACTGCATTTATCACCTTCTGTGTTCCCAAATTTTCACGTGTGAGAAATACTGCCCAATTTCTTTTTTGAGTGTGTTTATTATCTTTTGGCTTCCCTAATTTTCACGAGTGTGAAATACTATCCGATTTTTTCTTTTGATTGTGTTTATCACCTTCTTGCTCCCCTTTTTTCGTGGAAGCGAGAAATACTACCCGATTTTTCTTCTTTTGATTATGTTTTATCACCTTCTTGCTTCCCTATTTTTCATGAGTCTGAGAAATACTGCAGGATTTTTCTTCTTTTGATTGTGTTCATCCCCTTGAGGATTCCCTATCCTTTTAAGCTGCCTTATAGGACATAATGACTATACTTTGCCATTTTAAATGTCACAATTAATCCCTAAGAATAACGTATTACTACGTTACAAACTCCTCAGTTTGGTGCATTTCACTATAGCCATTTAGCGCCGGTGATCTGGCACAACTGTTTGGGCAGTGGGCACTAAACCTATTTCAATAAAGAAACATTGGCTACAGACCTTCTGGCGCTAAGAAAATGTCTAAGACTAGGGGCTCCCAGGACATCACATATCCCTGTAAGTTTGTTAGGTTAGCTTAGGTTATCATATACAGGGGGTCCCCACTTTACGTCAGGGTTCCATTCCTGACAGCTGACTTGTTAGAACACGCCTATAATTCGAACCTAGGTCCCCCCCGATGCTAAATATAAATACTGTACTCTAAAACAGAAAAATAATCTAAATTAATCTTATACATAAAAATAGTTAATGTACACAATATAGTATTGCTTATCTCTACTACTGTGGTTGGTTTGCACCTGGATGACTGACATGTTGAAAAATTTATTTATTACTTAATTATTGGTCTCTGATGTAATCTCAAAACGACTTATCTCGGAACTACTTAAAACGGGGACCCCCTGTATTAGGCATTTACCTTACCTACCCTAACCTAACGGAAAATTACATAGGGTTATTTAAAGTACCTGGGTTGGCTAATGTTTACCTTATCTAAGTTCTATAGTTTGAAAACCTAACCCAACTATACAAGACATAAACTGTCTAATCAAACAAATTAATTCCTCGTATCCAAATATCTGATGGCTAAAATGTCTGGCACCAAAACAACCATGCCAAAATATCAGTGCTCAAATGGGATCACCCAATTGTCCCATACCAGATTCAGCACCCAACTAGCATCACCCAATCGTCCTGTTCTGATTTACCGAGCAAATGGCATCAACCAATCATCCCATTCCATATTCTCTTATTTGCATCACCCCAAATCTTTGCTCATAATTATAGACAAGTTTGGCAAATATATGAGTAAACAGCATCACCCAATTATCCCATTCCAGATTCTCTTATTAGCATCACCCCAAATCTTTGCTCATAATTATAGACAAGTTTGGCAAATATATGAGTAAACAGCATCACCCAATTATCCCATTCCATATTCTCTTATTTGCATCACCCCAAATCTTTGCTCATAATTATAGACAAGTTTGTCAAATATATGAGTAAACAATTAAGTTTCCTTAAAATAATTTTAAACCAGACGAAACTATATTGTAAATCATACGATAAATTACGCTAATAATACTCTAGACAAAAAAGGACTATGTTTAAATAATAAAATTAAAACTAGACCCAGAAACAGCGAATAGAACGGTGTTTAAGCTTCCGTATGCTAGATTAATACATACATACATATACAGTGAATGCAAACTCACTTGTAAGGAGGTGATTGAGTCAAAGCACACAAATATTCTTTATAAGCAGAACACTAATATCTACTGACAGAAAAATATACAGTTGCTCCCCAACTTACGAATGCGATAGGTTCTGAAAGGCGTTTCGTATCCTGAATTGGTCGGAAGTTGATATTATGTATGTATAGTTGTATCGGGTGTAGCTACAGCATATGTTTACCAAACATTCTTACATCATGTACATAACATAATAAAGTTGTGCTAGAACATAATAAATTTGTTTTCTTATCCTGAAGACACATGATTCAAGCTTGCACATTTCTTGAAATGTTTGAACCATCCATAACTTGCTGCATAATAATAGTAGACTGCATAGGCATTGCACCTTTCACATGTTTGTATCTCCAGATGTTCACGTATCAGATGTTCAAAAGTTGGGGAGCCTCTTTATTTCTAGACATATGGGGATTTCTTATACAGTACTGTATTTTTTATTGTGTGGGGCAAAAAAATTTGCCATTATTGGGCCCGGGAATAAAGAAAACATAAAGCAGAGAGAACCAGATATGGAGAGTGTTGTGACTAGTCAGATGTGATGGGATAATAAGAGATGTGTAACGAATATGCCAAAAAAAGTCAATGTTGATGTGGGCATTGGATTAGAACCGAAACTGAAGGAACATTTAACATCGAGCTGCCCTGGTCAATCTTAATTAACTCCAAAAGACCTTCATTTGTTGTATCATAATGGGCGTATAAGGGTCGTTTTACATAACATCAATCAGAGATTGGGAAATTTCTTCTAGGGTAAATTAATAAAAAACTATCAAATGTTGATTAATGTTATGTTGTGCGATAAAATCTAACCTAATCCAACCTATGACTTTATTACCGGCCACAGTGGCTGCATTACAGATGTAATTTCAGTCTTAATAACACTAATTAGGCCAAAATAATGTCTGTTGCCTGCATTACTCAATGTCATTGTCTTTACCAATTATAATAAAACACGTCCGCATTGGTAGAGCGTACGGCTTACAAAAGTGTCCGCAAGGGAAGGTCTGAGTGTTATATCTAACTTGAAAGGAGAATCTATAATAATCCTTTAAAAAATACCCAGCATTCTGGTTAGAAATAACCTCCCATTACATAATGTGTATTTGACAAAGTTTTACTTCCGCACTGCCAACGAATGAAACAAAAATACAAAAACATTGAGACAAATAACATAAATTTTATCTAATCAGTTTATAAATGGAGGTAAACTACCTTTACCTAACCTAATCAAACCAAACAAATATTATGGAATTTTTCCAAAATAGGAGCCTGAAGATGGACAATTCATTGGCATCTCTCGGTTTTCTTTTATTTTGTAAAAGTTAAACCAATACATTATGCTAACCACAGAGTAGTTTAAATACCTGAAATCCTACATTAGAAGAAATACTTCAACAGTATATTCATCATATTTACAAACATAAACCACTAAAGATTTGAGTTTATATCCGGTTTTTAAACCATAACCACAAATGGCATAAAATTAATAAAACTGTATTTTCCCCAAAGTGTACTTAGGTCTTTCTGGATATAAACTTTCTTTAATTTTGTTCGTAATAAAACGCAATCTCAATCTCCTCGTAAAAAAAAAAAAAAAACGCAGGTCACAATAATGACTTCAAAAAAAAACCGCAAAAGGTCACAATAATGACCTCCTAAAACGCCTGTCTTGATTATGTGGTTAAAACTGCGAGGTGACATTTCTTAAAATCTTCTCTACAACTTTAAAAAGTTCTGTTTACATTAATCCGGTTTTACGTCACGGACTCTATTTTCTACTAAGGCCTAGGCCAGTGCCTTCTCTTTAGGGATTTTGGTTTTGGGATGTACGACTGTTACCCTGAGTGCATGCCTTTTCTAACCTCAGACCGTGGTGGGTTTCGAACTCTCAACCTGACGAATAAAATTCGAGCGCTTTACCACCAGGCCACAGCGGCTACTATGTTTATTTTGCATTGATTATGGCTATTTTGGTCAATGTTTACAATGGGTGGGGGAGAGGCCAGAACATAACCCATGACACAATATTGGCATGTCAGACGCGCACCAATGGCCTCATTTCATGGGCATGAGGCCAGAGGTATCACTAATACCGGAAGAGAGGCCAAAGTGAGAGGATACGGAGGAGGAAAATACAATACCTGGATTATTGTGAGGCATTTTGGGGTGTTTTGAACTCACGCGCGCCTTCCACCATTACTTAGCCCATAGTGCCCTGAAGTGCAATTCACTAACGCTATTTCACTTATTCTTAGGGTTAAACTCACACGTATCTACAGTGGTGCCATATTGTCCCTTATCTCCATAATAAAAAGTTATCTGTCATATATATTCATAAGGCTGTTTAAATACCAAATAATTATCGGAATTCACATATATTAAAGGAATAAGTTATTTATGCATATGTCTAACGAGAGGGCAAAATTTTATCAGTTTAATATATATATTTTTTTACTGTCTTGAGAAACAGCAGTTGTCATAATATAAAAACTTCTATTTCATGATTCAGTGGAAATGATACATTTTGAATAATTGAATTCTACAATAGAAGAAAAAATATATGAATTCTAAAACGTCAAATTAAAAAAAAATTATTGACAATATCTAATTACATCAAATAATCTGTTTCGTTTGTCGAGTTTATATTATTAAACAATCAAGAATCTATTATGAATACCACTTCATCAATTCAATTGTTACAATATACTTGATTTATATGTGTATTCACGATATACTGTAAGACAAATGTGGGAAAAAATCTGAAAACCGAAATGTTTGTGAATTGAATATGGCAACATTGAGTTTACTTTATCCTTAAGAGAAACTCCGATAATGTTGGTGAAATTCATCCCAGCTCTTGCCTGCGTAGGTGCGGTGGTGCCACATATACCCATCAAAAACATGAAAATAAGCAAAAGTGTTAAAACAACTTAATTCATATATATTGCAAATATTTTCATACATAAATAGGCTATATGTATAAAACCATATAGTACACAGACAATTATGGTATTATACAATCACCCATACATTGTCAGCCATTAGTAGATTTGGCACATTGAATTCCACTCCCGCCATCTCGTTTCAAGCCATGAACTTCCTCCAAAAACATTGAAGCTTGTCATAAAATGAATGCCATTTTTAATATAATTTAACGTCATATTAACTCTCTTTTATAGAGTGTTCTAGTTATCACAAAGCTCCTAGGAATTAAATATTATTCTACACATAGTCTGATAAAGGGCAGAAGTAAATATATAATGTATATATATGTGGTCAAGGGAACACAGGTCATAGAGAGAATGTATGTCTATGTATAGCTTTATTGTTATGTATTAGTATTAATGAAATTACAAAAGTTTTTTAATTTAGTTTTTATTTATATTTTGAATCTGTATTAAAAGATATAAGCAAATATTACAATAGCTACAATATTTAATTATAAATGGCGTATTTTTTATGATTTTGGATTTCATTTATCGTATTATTACGATCAGAATTTTATGCTTCCCTCAGTATCGTAAAAGTTGATTCAAAGGGGTGGAGCAAGGGGACTTGGATTCCTCCTCGTCTGTATTTTTTCCAGTACAAGGGGGAATATGGCTTTTGTATATAAATAGATATAATCTCTGTTGAAAAATAATCAAAATATTATACAACTTTATTATCTAGTTTGTTACTCCATTTTAAAATATCTTTTGTGTATTTGTGTAAGTTGTTTAACCAATATTAAAAACTGCTATGAAGGGTTAATTGTAAACTATAATCAAAAGCAAATAAGGATGTAGCAGTTGGGATATATGATCTATTTTAATCATGAAACTGTGTTAAGTTCTTGACTATTATTATTATTATTATTATTATTATTATTATTATTATTATTATTATTATTATTATTATTATTATTATTGTTATTATTATTAGCAAAGCAACAAGTCCAGCTGAAAAAGTCAAGGACTACAAGATACTGTATATATATATATATATATATATATATATATATATATATATATATATATATATATATATATATATATATATATATATATATATATATATATATATATATATATATATATACACACACACACACAGGATGTAACCTATGTGAGGCCAAAACTGGAATATGCAGCCCCCTTTTGGAATCCGCACTTGAAAAAGCACATAGCTAAGCTTGAAAAAGTTCAAAGACATGCCACGAAACTGGTGCCAGAAATACGCAATCTCAGTTATGATGAGAGGCTGAGGGAATTAGACTTACCATCACTCGAAGCTAGAAGAGTGAGGGGGGATATGGTGACAGTCTTTAAATTCCTTCATGGTTATGATAGAGTGGATAGGGATCGATATTTTGATATGGCTAGCTCTAGAACTAGAGGTCATAGTTTGAAGCTTCGTAAGAAAACTTCTTCGCAGGATGTAAGGAAATACTTTCTCAGTGTAAGAGTAGTTGATAATTGGAATTCTCTAAGCGAGGAGGTAGTTAATGCTATCTCAATCCATAGTTTTAAGGACAGGTATGATAAGTATCACTAAGTCTAAAATGGAATCGATCAGGAGACGGGAAGATACGAGCTTTGGGCTCTTTCCCGTAAACACAATTAGGTAATCACAGGAAAACTGAAGGTAAAAGAACAGGTTTTAAGGCTAAAGAGAGCGGATGGAAGCATCACTGAGACGGATGAAGAGATCTGCAAAGAATTGAACAAGGAGTTTCAGTCAGTATTTACAGTAGAAAATACCCCCCCCCCCAGATTGCAGTGATAGAAGCTCAAGGGCCGGTATTAGAGAACATCAACCTTACAGCCACAGAGGTATGCAAAGCGCTGATGGATTTAGATGTTCATAAAGCTACAGGTCCTGATGACATATCCCCTCATGTGCTTAAAAAATGCGCAAACACAATATCAGTGGCACTAAGTATCATATTTAAGGAGTCACTGGAGTCGGGGGAGATTCCAAGATGCTGGATACAAGCAAATGGGATACCTATCTTCAAAACGGGAAGGAGGGATACGGCTCTGAACTATAGACCAGTTTCCTTGACCAGCATAGTTTGCAAAGTTATGGAGAAACTACTAAGGAAACATATCTCTCTTCACTTGGAATCCTTCAACTTTTTGTCAGTGAGGCAACATGGCTTCAGAGAAGGTAGATCAACAGTAACAAACTTATTAGAATTTTATGATGAGGTAAGCCAAATCTTACAGGAAAGAGAGGGCTGGGCAGATTGCATATTCCTAGACTTCCAGAAAGTGTTTGACACTGTTCCACATGGAAGACTTATTAGGAAGCTGCACTCAATGGCTAGAATAGGTGGAAATGTTTTGGAATGGATAAAAACTTACTTAGAAGGAAGGGAACAGAGGGTTAGAGTAAGACACTCAGTGTCTGAATGGAGAAGAGTTAGTAGTGGAGTTCCACAGGGTTCAGTTTTAGGGCCACTTTTGTTCCTTGTATATGTAAATGACCTACCAGAGTCTGTAAATTCATTCATGACTATGTTTGCAGATAATGCAAAGATTGTGAAGAAAGTAAAAAACGAGAACAATGGTAGAGAACTTCAGGAGGATCTAAATAGTCTGCATGGGTGGTCAGAAAAGTGGCTAATGAAATTCAATGCTTCAAAATGTAAGGTAATAAGAATGGGTACAAGTGCAAGAAGGCCCAAGCTTGACTACTCGGTGGCAGGAGTACAACTTCAAGAGACAGAAAATGAGAGAGATCTAGGAGTAAACATACTGGCAGATTTGTCTCCAGAAATACATATAAATGGCATAGTAAGGGCAGCATATGCATTCTTATCAAATGTAAGGGTAGCCTTCAGGCACATGGACAAGGAAATGTTCAGAAATATTTATGTAACCTATGTGAGGCCAAAACTCGAATATGCAGCCCCCTTTTGGAATCCGCACTTGAAAAAGCACATAGCTAAGCTTGAAAAAGTTCAAAGACATGCCACGAAACTGGTGCCAGAAATACGCAATCTCAGTTATGATGAGAGGCTGAGGGAATTAGACTTACCATCACTCGAAGCTAGAAGAGTAAGGGGGGATATGGTGACAGTCTTTAAATTCCTTCATGGTTATGATAGAGTGGATAGGGATCGATATTTCGATATGGCTAGCTCTAGAACTAGAGGTCATAGTTTGAAGCTTCGTAAGAAAACTTCTTTGCAGGATGTAAGGAAATACTTTTTCAGTGTAAGAGTAGTTGATAATTGGAATTCTCTAAGCGAGGAGGTAGTTAATGCTATCTCAATCCATAGTTTTAAGGACAGGTATGATAAGTATCACAAAGTCTAAAATGGAACCGATCAGGAGACGGGAAGATACGAGCTTTGGGCTCTTTCCCGTAAACACAATTAGGTAATCAATTAGGTAATCACATATTCTGATTTACCTAAAGTAAGTTCAATTAAACGTTGCTTGACTTTTAGAACCTTCATTAGAAAATTTCTGTTGACAGTTGCGATAAAGACGAAAATAGTGATAATAATTGTTCATGTAGTTTGAAAAATGGAAAGCCAGGAATAAGATAATGTTGTAAGCAACAAGATAAGAACCCACCATCACATTGCAGCTTCCGGTTCTGAGAAGTCAAAAAAGTGTTCCCAGGTTCTAAATAGCTTAGACGAATTATATCAGCAAATGGACGTGTTCCTTAGAAAGCATAAACCAATCATAATTAAGCAAATAAATGTTTGAACACCAAATATATCTAATTATTTAAAAAACTAGTTTCTGTGGACACTTAGAAACACAATAAACAGTTTGAGCTCTTCTTGATACACAATAATGGCTTTTTCTTTAAATATATATAAAAAAATAGCAATGGAGAACTCCATTTCAGTAGACTGATAGGTGACAAGTTTAAATTAATTTATGGATAAATTATTGATATAATTACAATAGTTTTAATGTTATTTCCACAGGAAAACTAACCACTAACTAGCAGTTCGCATATCTGAACAAGTAGACAGGCCAATTATTATTATTATTATTTTTTTACATATTCCTTGGATAGGAGTTGTAAATGCCGTTACAGAATGTTTATTTTTCACTTTAAACACGTGGTTGCAGCTGTAAAGACGGTAGAACAGCCATCTCTTTCTATACCAGTGTTACTCCATCAAGGCATCGGTTAAGAAGGGTTTGTCAAGTGCTTTTTATATTAATTTTTATTGGAAACTTGGGTAAAATGGGAAAATAACTTGATCAAAGTGGTTAAAATGTGGAGACATATTTTTCGCTCTGAGTATTCGACTTTTATCGCTGTTTTTCCCCTATTTTGGGGATACAGCGTGGATGGGGAATTAAGGCTGGATGCCCTTCTAAACGCCCATGTGGTTTCGATCGGGGATTTTTCGATGTGTAATATAATTTTTTGAATTTTTCCGTGAATTTACTTGTATAAAAATAGAAGTTATAAAATTTTAAAGCATTACAAATGGTGATATTAAACTTTAAGAATTGAACACCGATATCGTAGTTTTTAAATTGTCCATTATTGTCACGACAAAACACACAAAATACTAATAATTTATATAAAATTATGTAAATTTTGAGAAATTTTATGAATTATAGAAATCCTATAATCGAAGGCATTTTAAAATTCTTAATATTTTTAGCATCCCCATTAAATATATTGAAGTTTAAATTTACATCTATAATTAAATTTCGACCTTTATTTCTCAAAATGTTGGAGCATGTGAGTTAAATGGATAATTGGACAGAAATTAAAGGAGCCGTAAATTATAACCATATGTAACCTAAACAACATCGGTGTAATAACTTAAAATTTAATAAGTGAATAGGAATCAAACTTAAGTTTTTTACTTAGGCCCGGTTTCTCAAACAGTGTAAACCTAGGATACCATATTGTTAGTTAACTAGACACACAAATGGATTTCATAAACGCATCTGCCGCGGTTCTGTGTATGGCTAGGATCCCATGTGGGATCCTAGCTTTCCACAGAACCACGTCAGATGCGTTTATGAATTCCATTTGTGTCTGTAGCGAACTAACAATATGGTATCCTAGGTTTACACGGTTTAAGAAATCGGGCCCAAATGTTTACGTAATATTTCAGTACTGCCGGCCTTTGAATTTGGTTTTTGTGGAACAATATATTGTGTAATTTTTCGTGTGTGAAGCAACATTTTAAATTGTCAAATTCTATTTATTGGTATTAGTTTAGTTATGGGCATTAATGGAATGTTATTGTTTTTTATATAAAAAGCATAAAAATCTCACCAAGACAATAATAATGAACCTCCAAGTTTACCAAGTTAGGTTAGGTCGACCCAAAAAAAAAATTTTTTTGACACATAATCCCCTTTTCTAAAACTTTACCTTTTTTTTTCTGTACAGATTGTGAAATGTTCGAAGCTGCAAACTGGCTTCTGTCCTGAGGGCAGAAAATTCAAGAAAAATATACCATCAATCCTGACCAATGGACATATGAAAAAAAAAAACGAAACCTTTTAGATGTTTCCAACAGAAACATCTATGTATTCTTCCTAAAATCTTTCATAGAACATTTTTTTTGAGGTTGCATTCAATAAATGTTCATTTTTTTTTTTTTTAAGAAATTCTTCCTTTTCAGGTTTTCAGTGATTTCTGAATGTACCAATATGTAGAACTAAATCTTCCTTTTCAGATTAAAAGTGTTTTTTGCATATACTAATGCGTAGATATTCTAACAGGGCGTGAGCATGGAGAACCGCGCGTGAAGCTGCGCCGGGGGACGAAGAACTGCGCCAGGAGTCACCAGGACCAAGAGGATGCTTCAGCAGAGGACGACGTTGGCACCAGGACCAAGAGGATGCTCCAGCAGAGGACGACGTTGGCACCAGGACCAAGAGGATGCTTCTGTAGAGGACGACGTTGGCACCAGGACCAAGAGGATGCTTCCGTAGAGGACGACGTTGGCACCAGGACCAAGAGGATGCTTCTGTAGAGAATGACGTTGGCACCAGGACCAAGAGGATGCATCAGCAGAGGACGACATTGGCGCCAGGACCAAGAGGATGCTTCAGCAGAGGGCATACCAAGAATGCCCTCTCAGGTTGTGTGTTTTTAGGTTTCCTTGTTTATGAAATATAATCTCCAATATATCTGAAATATTTTGATATATAGTGTGCA
>JAXCGZ010009038.1:0-2500 GCA_037179515.1 Halocaridina rubra
CATTACTATTATTATTTCATTTATTATTTCTTTTTTTCGTTTTTTCAAAGTTTTTTTTCCCCACGTCAGCGAAAAAATTATTGAACCTCTTCGCTTTAGCACTTAAATCTACCTCATCGGGTATAATTGATATGTTACTACTTTTATTACAGTTATTGGAAAGCATGGGTTTTAGCAATTTTCCATGTATCAGAGATATTGCCTTTAGCGTTTTGAAATTCATTTTTGTAATACTGTTTCTTACTGCTACTTAATAATGATTTTACTTGTTTCTTTTGCTCTGTAAACTTTTCTCTTAAAGGGATATTATCTCTTTGTAGTTTTACTTCATTTTGTAGTTTGTCTCTTTCTTTCATAATGTTTTTTATGTCATCTGGTATCCAAGGAGCGGGGGGGACGAAATATTTCTCTTGTCACGAGTGGTGCACATCGATCTATACATGATGATAAGACACTGGTTAAAATTCTTACTTGTATATTTATATTATCGGTATATAGAATTTCATATAATTTATGTACTTCATTCATAAGTAAACTACAAAGTAATTCTTGTGAATAATTTCTTAAGCATCTGAATGTTTTAAAGATTGGTTGTCTCTTTGGTTTGCGAATATTTAGGGACGTTACAATTTCCTCGTGGTCTGCTATAGGGCTTGGCATTACGTCACACTTAGTTATCATATGTTTGGAGTTTGTTATTACTAGATCGATTTGGGAAACTGAAGTGGGAGTGATTCTAGTTGGTTTATTTATAATCTGTTCTAGATTTAAATTCTTAATAAGTCTACTCATTTTATTTTCTCTTTTTAGTTGATCATCATTAAAATCGCCATATATAAAAACTGGTTTGTTTTTTAAAATTATCTCCTTAAAAACGTCCAAAATATAGCTAAAAGAGGTTACCGGGGCTTTGGGGTGGCGGTACACGCAGCCTATGATAATAGAAGGAAACTTTTTATGAGAGAGAGAGAGAGAGAGAGGAGAGAGAGAGAGAGGAGGAGAGAGAGAGAGAGAGAGAGAGAGAGAGAGAGAGAGAGAGAGAGAGAGAGAGAGAGAGAGAGAGAGAGAGAGAGAGAGAGAGAGAGAGAGAGAGAGAGAGAGTAATGGGAATGACCTTTTGCGCATAGCATTGTGTTAGGAATAGTAGAAAATGATAAGTGTTTAAAGAGCGAAAAAGAACTCTTAGATTATATATATATATATATATATATATATATATATATATATATATATATATATATATATATATATATATATATATATATATATATATATATATATATATATATATATATATATATATATATAATAAATCCCGCCACTGGGGAAGCATTCCTAATCAACTCGAAGCCGGTTCCAAGCCCGGCTGGATGGAGATACTCGGCTCAGAAGGGCCATTCTGTCGTAAAAATGAAGCCAAATCCAACAGTACTCCCCACGCAACTAGTGAGAAACAGCGACCCAATATACACATAGGAAAAGCAGCCTGAGTGAATGAAGAGCTCTGGTGTCAGGAAAGACAGCCGACCTTAAAACTTAGAATCAAATCCAACGGTAGTCCTCCGGTGACTGGTGATGAACAGCGACCCCTTCCACAAATATGAAACGCTGCTGATAATGATGCTATTTTCTCATTATTATTATCATAATTATTTCAGTATATCTTTCGCTGGCTCTCTCAACTCTTCTCCAAGTTGCTTCGCGGGAAGAAAAAGAATGCAAGAAGGAATGGCCAAATGCCTCTTTATGTATCCTCTATATCTTTTTGGGCGCCTCCTACGGAACTCAGAGAATCATATGGCGGTATTTTCTCTCTCTCTCTCTCTCTCTCTCTCTCTCTCTCTCTCTCTCTCTCTCTCTCTCTCTCTCTCTCTCTCTCTCTCTCTCTCTCTCTCTCTCTCTCTCTCTCTCTCTCTCTCTCATGCATATCTACATATATACATGCGAGCGTAGTTACGTACACATAAACAAATTACGTACCTGCTTACTTGCTTACCTAAATATTTACAAATATAAATACACATATATGCGCGAAAATGCATACATTCATGCATACATATATTCATACCTAACTACATGCATACATAAATAAATTCATGAATACTTTAATACATATATAAAGACAGGCATGCATACTTTCGTACATATAAACCTACGCACCTACCTGCATAGTTACATACCTACTCACTTACACACTATATGCTTAAATACATACATACATACATACATACATACATACATACATACATACATACATACATACATACATACATACATACATACATACACACACATGCATACATACATACATACGTACGTACATACACACATACATACATACATAAACGCGCACACACACCAGGGGCCCTTTTCCTGAACTTCATTAGAGTATCAGAGCACTTTCCAAGAACGTGCTACAAGTCCTTAAGCAGATTTTTTGAAAAGGCCAAATGCAAAGCCAGAGAGGGGGCCTTTTCCATTACATGAATAGCAGAGGAAC
>JAXCGZ010009038.1:5000-10000 GCA_037179515.1 Halocaridina rubra
ACCCCTTTTAAAAGGTTCAATAACAAAAAATGATCCATAAAAACTCCATGGAGAAAAAAATCATTTTCCTCGAAGCAATATTTCCAGAGAAATCATTTTTCTGGCTCAATGTCCCCTACATAGAAAGGTCTTGGGGGGGGGGGGTGAAGGGGAGGAAATAGCCATGTTTTCCTCCTCAGTAAGGAAAATCTTCTCCTTTAAATTTCAAGTTTCTCTCTAATGCCAGTTCAGCTCAGGTCAAGTCAGGTTAAGAGGTCAGTTAAAAGAAAATAGAGACGTGGGTCAAAGCAGATATGGGATCTTTATATTCCAACAAAACAATTTTGGTCAAAATGTCTGATCGTGTAAAAATGAAAAATATATTTATTTCCTTTATTGATGAGAAATTTATTTACTGAAAACCAAGATTGATATTTTTATTACATTTTCTTTTCGTTATATGGGACTGCATATCTATAAAAGGCTTCTCATAGAGGGAAATCTAATTAAAAAAACAAAAACAAAAAGTCGAGAAAATAACGTTCATTCACATATTATTTCTAGATGAGATGATATTCAGGTATTTATACTTCTAGAGACAAGAAGTCTCCTAGATACTTTTACTTAAGGAAATTACACAATAAAAAAAAATAACGTGGAAAATTTCTATGTCTGTTCCGATTTTACGTCGCGGACTCCCTTTTCAACCAAGGGCTAGGACGGTTGCCTTCTTGCGAAGGACTTGTTTTGGCAGATGTAATCCTTACCCTGAGTGCATGCCCTTGCTAACCTCAGACCGTGACGGGGCGCGAAACCTCGACCTAACGCCTCAGAGTCGCGAACGCTACCGTTTGAGCCACGGTGACTACCACGTGGAAAATTTATATATTTCCAGGAAAGAGGGAAAAATTAACAAACTCTGTCATTATTTAGACAGTTTGCCCTATATCTTGAATGAAGAATATATTCGAATATATATTAATTCATGGTTTCAATTTATAATATCTTTATAAGCTTCACAAAATATCTTAATAACCACCACCAGTATATGTATCACTATATTTTATATAGTACAAGAGATAATAGGAAGGCACAGAACATATTGGGAGAGACATATAGATAAATATATAAATATATAGAAAGATAGATAGATAGACAGACAGACAGACAGACGAACGTACGGATGGATGTATAGATAGATAGATAGATAAATCGATGGATAGATATATCAATAGATGGACAGATAGATAGATAGATAGATATAGAGAGAGAAATGATATATATATATATATATATATATATATATATATATATATATATATATATATATATATATATATATACAGACAGATAGATAGATAGGTAGATAGATAGATATATAGATAGATAGATAGATATCTAGATAGATGTGCAAGAGACATAGACATACACACCCATAATTTATGAGTGGGTTCCTAAATTACGCTGTTATTACACGCTTGAAAAACTACGAAATTTATGGCGAAAGTTATGCGCTAAGTTGCTATGCCACACAGGTTTAACGACACCAAAATAATAATCAAAGTACATAAAAGATAACTGAAATAGAGCAAAAACAACCACCAATGCTATGCAGATGATTTCGAAGGGGGTAGAAAGAAAATTAATTACGGGATTCTCAGCTAACGGGTGCTACTAAAGGAATTATTAGCACAAGAGATAGATAGATAGATAGATAGATAGATAGATAGATAGATAGAGAGAGAGAGAGAGAGAGAGAGAGAGAGAGAGAGAGAGAGAGAGAGAGAGAGAGAGAGAGAGAGAGAGAGAGAGAGAGAGAGAGAGAGAGAGATGCTCCTCACCTATGAAAGCCTCATGATGGGTATGCATGCCCTTATGGAAGCAAGATATCGTTCAGACACTGCTGAAAAGCCAATGGTATACTCAATGAGGCTATTAAGTTGACAGGGCTTACCTCATGAGGAGCACCATTACCCTCGCCTTCATATTCCAAGAAGTTTTGGACAGACATATTACATGAGCCGCATTGGAGGGCTGAGATACTTGGAGCAGTTTTGGAGAGCTTGAGTGGTAGTCTTGAAGGACTAAGGAGCTCATAAAGTCCTAGCCGGACGCCTTGAGACACTGATAAACTCGGAAGCTCCTAGAAGGGGGCGTTGAGGAGCTGAAGAACTCGGAAGCTCCTAGAAGGGGGTGTTGAGGAGCTGAAGAACTCGAAAGCTCGTGGAAGGGGGCGTTGAGGAGCTGAAGAACTCGGAAGCTAGAAGGGGGCGTTGAGGAGCTGATGAACTCGGAAGCTCATGGAAGGGGGCGTTGAGGAACTGATAATAATAATAATAATAACTTGGAAGCTCCTAGAAGGGGGCGTTGAGGAGCTGATGAACTCGGAAGCTCATGGAAGGGAGCGTTGAGGAGCTGAAGAACTCGGACGCTAGAAGGGGGAGTTGAGGAGCTGAAAAACTCGGAAGCTCCTAGAAGGGGGCGTTGAGGAGCTGAAGAACTCGGAAGCTCCTAGCCATGAGGCTTTAGGAGCTGTGGTACATTCAAAGACTTGATAAAGCTTTAAGAAGCTCAAACGCTGGAGCTTCTTTGAGGGAGGCTTGAGGAGCCAAAGAACTCTGGAGTGGATGAGCCTTAAAGAGCTGTAGAACATTCGAGCTCCTGATGAAGCATTATTGAGTTGAGGGAGCTATGAAGAACTATGGAACTTGAGATCTCCTAGGAGAGATCGTGACAGCTTAGTAACTTTAGAGCTCCTGGAAATGAATCTTGAGGTGCAGAGAAACTCGAGAGCTCTTAGAATGGAGCTTTAACAGTTAAGGAGCTATGGAGCTTATAGGAAGTTCTGATGTGCTGAGAAACTCAGGAGCTCATGGGAGGGAGTATGAGGAACTGAACAACTCAAAAGCTCCTAGGCAGAAACTTTACAAACTAAGGATCGGCAGCCGTCTTCCTTAGAGACTCGGGACTGTTCGACAATGCAGCTTAAGGAACAACAACAATAACAGCATCAACAAAAACAACATCTAAGGAGCTTTTAGACGAGTCTTTCCAAGTGAGAGTCAGAGGGTGATCTACTGCCTTAGGAAACACATTTCATTGGAACGTGAAAAATGAAATCCCTTTTAAGGATATGGGACGTCCCAGAAATGGAAGGGAGGGACCTGCCTTTGGACCAGGGCCAAATGGATACAATGGAGAGTTTGGCCGTGGAAAAGAAGCAGTGGCGGTAGAAAAAGTGGAGTACTCCATATGGTTTCTTTAAGCTGATATAAAGAAGTGAAAGATTCTTACTTATTTTTTGAAGGCTGACTCCATTTTGTAGTTTTTTTTTTTATGATTGTGACACCAGGACGGGCCAAAAAAAAAATAAAATAAATCTACCCTCATCGGGCCCGGGCACGAAGAAAACATAAAGAGAAACAGTGATGGGAGTATTGTAACTTGTCAGATGTGAAGGGATAATAAGACATGTATAATTAATATCTAAAAATATTCAGTGTTGATGTAGGCATAGAAAGAGAACCGTGACTGAAGTAACACTTAACATCGAACTGTCCTGGACAATACAATTTAAGTCCAAAAGACTCTTCAGCTGTAGTATTGTAGGTTAATATGTGGAAGCAGAGGACTCCATTTGGTTTCTGTAGCTTGATATAGAGCAATGGAGTATTTGCCTGGTTATTCTTAGGTCAAGTAAACCAATTTCTAGTTCTCTCAACCCAGAGGGTTACGAATTCAACAACCCCCTCCTCCAGATAATGTCTTGTGAGTGTGTAGAAGTAAGAAAATTTGATGCCGTTGTCAACTAAGAAGGGTTTGTGAGTACACTAATAGATGAAAGGTGTTAATACAGACAAAGTATGAAAACAAGTAATGAGAAAATAATAAGATATAAAAACTAATTGAAAAGAGAATTTAAACGCAAATTACAGCTGTTTTATTTAATACGAATTGCATAACAAAAAACTTCTAATTTATAAAATGAAGGTCAGAAACAGCTAAATTAAAGCTTTAAAAAATATAAATCTTATGAGTGTATATAACCGGGGAGTCGCGATACCTCCCTTTTATTGAGCGCGAGTCACGAAGCGACTAACGTGAGTTCGTTCCCACTGCAGGCTGTTTGGATGGGCATTTAGCCTTGATCCCCCACCACCTACATATCTGTGTCCACCCCTATTCAAATGGGGACTATCTGTGACACAAAATGGTGCAAACGCGTGTATATTCAGGTTCTATAGTCTTAAGGGGGGCTTACACGGTCAAACGGTTCGTCGAACGCAGTTCGACAGACAAGTGTTTGAAGTGATGTTCGAACGTGTGAACGGGGTATTTGGTTGTCGAACAACAACAAAAACAACATCTAAGGAGCTTTTAGACGAGTCTTTCCAAGTGAGAGTCAGAGGGTGATCTACTGCCTTAGGAAACACATTTCATTGGAACGTGAAAAATGAAATCCCTTTTAAGGATATGGGACGTCCCAGAAATGGAAGGGAGGGACCTGCCTTTGGACCAGGGCCAAATGGATACAATGGAGAGTTTGGCCGTGGAAAAGAAGCAGTGGCGGTAGAAAAAGTGGAGTACTCCATATGGTTTCTTTAAGCTGATATAAAGAAGTGAAAGATTCTTACTTATTTTTTGAAGGCTGACTCCATTTTGTAGTTTTTTTTTTTATGATTGTGACACCAGGACGGGCCAAAAAAAAAAATAATAAATCTACCCTCATCGGGCCCGGGCACGAAGAAAACATAAAGAGAAACAGTGATGGGAGTATTGTAACTTGTCAGATGTGAAGGGATAATAAGACATGTATAATTAATATCTAAAAATATTCAGTGTTGATGTAGGCATAGAAAGAGAACCGTGACTGAAGTAACACTTAACATCGAACTGTCCTGGACAATACAATTTAAGTCCAAAAGACTCTTCAGCTGTAGTATTGTAGGTTAATATGTGGAAGCAGAGGACTCCATTTGGTTTCTGTAGCTTGATATAGAGCAATGGAGTATTTGCCTGGT
>JAXCGZ010009039.1:0-14462 GCA_037179515.1 Halocaridina rubra
AGAGTTCACGTTGAACAAGACGATATCTCGAGAAAGTTTCTTCCACAGGACCCAGATTTTCCTATTCCATTAGTGAGTATTTAACAATGCTTGCCTATCTCTTACTGTTCTTTCATATGACATAAACAATCATTGTTGAGGATTTACTCTTGGAAGAAGATATTCTTGCCCCTATGGAAGAACTTTTACGAGACATCTTCTTTTTGAAAGTTTATTTATCTCGGTAGTTTATTTTAAATGCTTGGTGATGATCGTATAATAGAAAGCCAAGAATGAATAGAACTTTTGCCAAAAATCATATCTGGCGAAGCTCCTCTAGACACTCACCTCAAAGAAGATTTATGAAGCATAGTGTCTTTTGACTTGAGAAAATATGTCTTCTCTGAAGCTATGCTCCATCATATATATATATATATATATATATATATATATATATATATATATATATATATATAAAATTTTTATTCCACGAAGAACTTCTGAAAGGGCTTATTTGCCCTTATAAAATTTGAACTAGAAAATTAATTATTGCAGGGGTGGTCTCCCAAAACAAATTGGGTTTTTCCATAGATGTTGAGATAACAGGGACTACCACACTAGACACGCTGTAAATAGCAACTTGTTTCACTTAATAGTGTATCAGTTAGGCTTCAAGCTTCCATTGAAGAATGCCTATTCGAACCGCATTAAGGGATTTATATAGGCACCTCCTGGATGGGATTCCAACACTTTATATATATATATATATATATATATATATATATATATATATATATATATATATATATATATATATATATATATATATATATATATATATATATATATATATATATATATATATAGCTTAAAAGTGAATATTTCAATTAAGAATAATGTTGAAATATTTGCTTTGGGGTGAGTTATTTATATATTTTCAAGATCCATTTTTAATATTGTATTTTCTTTTTTATATATTTTTTTTCATGCATGGGCAGTTACCTCTTGTAAGAGCGTTTAATATTAATTGCCTATTTACGTCTCCCATTCAGCCGAGAGCTAGCGTGACCGCCCACTTACAATGACCAGGGGCTGTAATTTGGTCATCGGACTGCGGCAAATTGCACTTGTCATTAGGAATATGAGTAAAGAAAACTTGCAATTACTAGAAATTACTTCTGCAGTGCTAGTAAAATTCCTTAATATATATTTCTGAAACTGGAAATTCATGCGGAGAGGTATTTAAAACAGTTAAATGCCAATAAATTGGTGCTATAAAGGGTGGGGGGGGGCTAGAATACCTCCTCCGTGTTCCCCTGCCTGTCGTAAGAATCGACTAAATGGGGCGGAGCGAGGGGAATGGGAATCCCTTCCTCTGTATTTTCTCTTTCCAAAAAGTCTGAGTATATTGCCTTGACTCAGCCACTCCCCTTATAAGGAAAAAATGGCTCTTGTATATAGATAGTAGATAGATAAAGGTTCAAAAGACTCAACAATGTGACTGAAGACAAAAATGAACGTAGAAATATATCGAAATAAATGTATGTCGTTGGTCATAGTATGATTTTGGCGTGAGACCACATGCCACGAGACATTGGCTGTAATAATGTATTAATAAATAAATAAAAATAATAGATGGTAAATAATAGTAGAAAGTTACATAACCGGAACTTTTATATTTGATGTGCATTTATATAAAGTTAACCGCAGAGTTCATATTATATATATATATATATATATATATATATATATATATATATATATATATATATATATATATATATATATATATATATATATATATATATATATATATATATATATATAAGTAATGAAGACTCTCTCTCTCTCTCTCTCTCTCTCTCTCTCTCTCTCTCTCTCTCTCTCTCTCTCTCTCTCTCTCTCTCTCTCTCTTCCTGTCCATTAATATAGGGATAGAATTGCCAGATACGTGAAAGTGGATAATAAATTGTTTTTCTCTTTTCAGTTTATACTACTACCAGTACTCCGACTACTACCACTAGTAGTACTCCTCCTACTACTACTACTACTTGTACTACTATTACTACTATTACAACTCCTACTACTAATACTACTTATAATAATAATAATAATGATGATAATGATAATAATAAGAGCTGTTCCAAAGGAAAACCCTAGAGAACACTTATTGCTATTATATATATATATATATATATATATATATATATATATATATATATATATATATATATATATATATATATATATATATATATGGGCATGCATACATACATAAGTATTATGAAAAGCAATGTCTCCATTGCTGATGCACACACACACTCATACACACACGCACGCACGCACGCAAGCACTCACGCACGCACGCACGCACGCACGCACGCACGCACGCACGCACACACACACACACACATATACACGTGTGTGTACGTATATATATATATATATATATATATATATATATATATATATATATATATATATAATAATCTCCTCTTTTCTGTAAAGCTGTAGTTATATGATCATTCATGTACACATTAATTATCACATATACAGAAGTTACCTTTTCAAACTTAGATTTTCTTAAATAATACTTATTAATTATCCAAAACGTCACAACTTAACAGAATAATATACTATATTACATTTGTATTGCTCTGTTAACTTGCATGACATAAAGCCGGATGCGTATCTGCTTGCAAAAACATTAATGTACTTACATACATTTGATCTCATTGCAGATATATGTACATGTGTACCTGATGGCTGTAAGGTTGTCAGGCAACTTGCAAAGCATGAATGTACATATATGTGATATTTTCAACATTATTATGCATGTGCAACCGATGGTTATAAAGTTTATCTAGGGCACAAATATATATACACATATATACATTACACCAAATGTCACTCTCTACAAACTCTGATACGTGGATCACTAGTGCTTCCAAAAATATAGATGAGTGTTTTATGTCACGGACTCCCATTTCAACCAAGGGCTAGGACGGTCGCCTTCTTGAGAAAGGACTTGTTTATTAGATGTAATCGTTACCCTGAGTACATGCCCTTGCTAACCTCAGATTGTAGCGGGGCGCGAACCCTCGACCTGACGCCTCAAAGTCGCGGACGCTACCGCTTGATCCAATGTGACTACACAGTGCTTTCAAAAATATAAAAGCATGTTTTACGTCACGGACTCCCTTTTCAACCAAGGGCTAAGACGATCGCCTTCATGCGAAGGATTTGTTTTGGTAGATGTAATCGTTGCCCTGAGTGCATGCTCTTGCTAACCTCAGACCGTAGCAGGGCACGAACCCTCGACCTGACGTCTCAAAGTCGCGGACGTTACCACTTGAGCCACGGTGACTACACAGTGCTTCCAAAAATAGGAAGAGAGAAAAATCTAAGATTCATTCATACATCGGTACTGAGCTACAGTAGGTTGCAAGTTTACTGGCAAAAACATTAATGTACATGTGATATTTTCAAGATAAATGTACATGTGCAACGGGTGGCTATAAAAAGAACCATTCGTAAGAAGTAAATGTTGGTTTAATGTCTTTACGGTTGTTGAATGTTGTTTTTTACGATGTAACTCTTACGTTTGTCTCTGTATTTAGTTGTTTTATTGTTTTATTTTTGTTCTGTTTTCGTTTTATTTTCCTCGGTGTTGGTTTGTTGTTTGTTTGTTTGTTTTTGTTGGTGAGTTCATAACATATGATGCGTCTCTTAATTATATTTGTGATAGTTGGTATGGGGCTTCTTTTATATATTTATTTATTTAATTTTTTGTTGTATTTGTGCCTTTGTTTGTAGTCTCCGTGGCAAAATGGTAGCGTCTGCGACTCTGAGGTCGAGGGTTCGCGCCCCGTCACGAACTGAGGATAGTAAGGGCATACACTCAGGGTAACGATTACATCTGCCAAAACAAGTCCTTCATAAGAAGGCAACCGTCCTAGCCCTTAGAAGAAAAGAGAGTTCGTGACGTAAAACCGAATCCATTTGTGCCTTTGTTTATATTAACCTCCTCCTCCTTTCTTTCATGTTCATTGTTATATTCCCCTCCGACCCCTTTTTCCCCATCTCTTTATTATGTCTAACTATTATTATTCTTATTCTTCTTCCCCATCTCTTTATTTTGTCTAACTATTATTATTCTAATTCTTCGTCTGCCTTCTGTTTCGTCTTCATTCCATCATCCATTCCTTCTCCTCATGCTTGTTGATGTTGTTATTGTTGTTGTTCTTTCGTCTTTCTTCTATCTTCTGTCCTCTTCCGTCTTCTATTCTCTTCCATCTTTCATTTTTCCATCATCTATCATCTTTTATTGTCTTCCATCTTCATCCTCCTCCATCTTCTATCGTCCTTCATCTTTTATCTTCTACCATCTTCTATCTTCTTTTTCTTCTTCCTCTCCTCCTCTCTTCTTCTATTTATCCTCTGCTTTGGATCTATCCTCTATCCCCTTCCTCCTTCCTCTTTCTTCTCTTTATTCATCTTCTTGCAATTTAGTTTTAATTTTTTTCTTCCTGCTTTATTTTCTTCTGTTATTCCCTTCCACATTTCTTCTACAAAATCTTATTTTTAGTATATTCCAAATTTTTAGTCCCTCTGTATTCCATTTCTACTCCTCTGATATTTCATATCTAAATAATTCTTTTGTTGGAAATGAGAAATTTATATAATAAAATTTATATACTATTTTTATACTTTTTTTATTTGTCTGTGTTTAGAGGAGAGCTGCATGAGTCAGTTTTGTCCTTAATGAATTTCGAAATGAGGATACTATTCCACTATTGAATCCACACACTTAAGGTTATACTCGCATATCATGTTGAGTTGAAAGTAGTTACCATCCCAGTAAAGCCATAAGCCTTCCTTTCCTGTCTTCAAAGAGAGTCTGGTGCAAAGACGCTGTTTGACTTATCTTGTGAAGTCGAGCTTGGGATGTTTTGGATGGCAGCAAGGCCCTGATGCACCGAGCTATGGATGTACTGTGCTCTTATATCTTGATATTAAGTCATTGTTTGTTTGTCTTATTTGTCCAGTTGATTTGATGAATTAGGAGCAAATTGGTCTCGCACATACAAGCAAACAATAAGCTAATGGCATTCAGTTAGTATTAACATTTGCGAAATGTGTCTCTGTCACTCAATGAATTATTCCCTTGTTTTGTTTGCGTTTTGCCCGGTTTTAATATGACTCAGGCGAATGAGTTTTTTTTTATTACTTTTTATTCATTGTTTTTTTTATGACTTGTGTGTGCTGACTCGACTACGTGTCCTCTTTGTGCATGTGAGTGCTTGCATGCATGTTTGCGCATCTCGTTCCACTTACTATGCACTAATTAATAAGGAGTTCTTTTGGATAGAACAAAAAGTATATTGAATATACTTGCAATAAATCTGTTGACATTATTTTACCATTTGTACTTGCTTCTTGTTTCGTTTCTTTGGAAACAGTTTTTATATTTGTTTATTTGTTTATTTTTTTCTCTTAAGGGTATCATGTGTTTTCTGCCTGCATGTAACTGTTTCTCGTCAAAGCTAAATCTCAGAGATTTACCACTACTACTACTACTACTACTCACTACTCTACTACTACTACTACTACTACTACTACTACTTATTATTATTATTATTATTATTATTATTATTATTATTATTATTATTATTATTATTATTATTATTATTATTATTATTATTAACTCTCTTATATCTGATTAGTACGGCTTCCATTAGGCGACCTCGTGTCCTATCTCACTCATGTATGGTCATGATCACTGAAGAAGAATGGGAAATCCTTTGTCATCGACCTTGATATCTCTAATGCTTTTGACAGACCATGGTGCAAGGCTCTGTTAGCAGCCAAACTTCCAGCTGACCGTTTTGTATGCGTGGTTGTTGACAGTTCAACATCTAGTTCCTTTCCAGTTATTAATAGTGTTCCACAGGGCTCTATTCTTTCATCTGGTCTGTTATTACTCTTCATCAACGATATTCTCCAGTCACCAACTTCCTCTCTTCTCCTTTTGTCGACGATTCTACCGTTCATTTTTCCTCAGCCTTCTCTTCACGACTTTCGTCTGCTGCTCGAAATCAGTCTCGTATCACTCTCTCTTCAACTCTCATCTCAGATTTACAGAGTCACCCAAAATTTAGCTGAATTTAATATCGCCAATATACCGTTTCTTGCTATTTTTTTTTGTATTCTTCTCATCCTTATAGTCCTGTAGTCTTCGAAAACAACTAAATATCCTCTTAATTTTATTAACATAGTAGGAATTCAGATAGCCTAAAGAGTCACATAATCCAAATTTCAGAAGCTGCTTCTAAATACTTGGAAGTTCTGTTTTATTTTCGTAATTACATGTCCTCTTTTCAGTTTCTAAAAATTTATAAAAGTCTTATCCGTCCCTGCTTAGAATACTACTCTCACATCTGGGGTGCTTCTTCTTTTACTTAACTCCTTGATAGGGCTGAATTATAGGCCCTCAGAATCATCAGTGACCCATCTCTTACTTCGAATGTGAATTTTCTTTCTCTTCGCCGTAAGGTATCGTCAATTCTCTTTGCCCTCGATACTACTTCCATCGTTGCTCTGATGAATTGGCCTCGTCTCATAGTACTATGTGGAGATTTGTAGTTGCGGATTGGTCGATGCATTGACTAATTCTTCCCTGCCACCTCCAGACTCTGGAACTCTCTTCCTCCTTCTGTCGTCCATAACTCTTATGAACGTTTTTCCTAAAAAATGTTGATATTTCGTCTTTTTCAGGACCTAATCCTGCCATAGTTTTAGGTCTTCATTGCTTCGACTGGACTTGCAGCCTTTCCTGTTCCTATTGTTTGCCATTCTCTTATTTCTCACTTGTCCTTAAGCTTCTAATTTTTCTTCGTTTTAATGTTTTCTTGATGCCAGGGCCCGATGAAGGCAAGTTTCTTGCCTGTTCCGGTGTCACACTGAAAAAAAGGGAATCTGAGAGTTATGTAATACTCATAGATTCTTAAAGACAAAGAGTGCATGGCTATCCATTAAGGTTTTATTTTAATGACAATTTTCTCTAACAAGAAGTGAAAATAATGTTATAAGAATTGATTTACTTTATTTCACACGTGTAGTTAAGTGCAGTGGATTCATTTTGTCTTAATGATTACTTTCTTATTTTTAGTATGCAATATGTTAATATCATGTGCAGATGTATTAGAGAATTAGAAGTTGAGCCATATATGCGTCACATAGCTATTTGTTACACACACACACACACACACACACACACACCACACACACACACACACACACACACACCACACACACACACACACACACGACACGCACGCACGCACGCACGCACGCACGCACGCACGCACGCACCGCACGCACGCACGCACGCACGCACGCACAGCACACACACACACACACACACACACACACACACACACACACACACACACACACACACAAAATTGTCTGTCTGTCTATTTATCTCCTCTACTTTTTATGTATTGGATTGAGACCTTGTTTCTTTAAAGGCTGTCATGTGGATAAAAAGAGTTCATTTGTCAGTTAATGAGAGAAATAGCCTCTGTGTGCACCTATGCGCATCCTAAACGCATGAAGTGACTACGGTGTACGTGTTGCTTGACAGATAGATTCTTGTTTGAACCCCATTGTTAATGGCAATTTTATTTATCTTGACTCTCACCTTTATTATTTATTCATTTATATATTTAGCCTTATTTACTTCTTTATTATATCTTGTTTTTTTTTAGTTATCTTTATATTTTTTATGTGTTTTTATATGATGATATTTTTGTTTTGTTTTGTTACATGTAGTGAATAATTTATATACTATTTTCACTCTGTAGAAAATAAATACCTTTTTACTGTTGATAATCATTCTCTCTAACTCTAGCCTCAGTTACCTTAGTTACCTTAGTTATTCTTCATTGTTTGTGTCCATATTGCATATTATTTCCATTTTTCATTTTTATATATATTTTTATTTATCATTTGTATAATTATTATCGCATCATAACTATTATCTTTAATATAATATCTGTTTTTATTTTATCATTATTACTTTATGCATTTATCCATGCAGTTTGCGCTATTAAGATTAAAGGGGGGTTTACACGGTCAAACGGTTCGTCGAACGCGGTTCGACAGACAAGTGTTTGAAGTGATGTTCGAACGTGTGAACGGGGTATTTGGTTGTCGAACACGGAACGTGTTCGACAACCAAATACCCCGTTCACACGTTCGAACATCACTTCAAACACTTGTCTGTCGAACCGCGTTCGACGAACCGTTTGACCGTGTAAACCCCCTTAACAGACAGTTGCTTTATTTTTCCGTAGGGTGATAAACGGCTTTATGCAACTTTATCTCGGTTTATCTCGGACTAATTCCAGCTTGGTTTAACACCTTAGTATTGAGTCATTCTAACTAAATTCAACCTGAGGAAATAGCAAAAATTCCTTCCTTTATTCATCGTAGCTTGTTTCCCCTCATGTAGTTATTTCCTGTTCTATTCTTTCCCTTCTTGACCATTTTCTTCGTGTATACTGATCAAAGTTTTTTTTCTTTTTTTTTTTCTTTTTTTTTGCGTAGAGTGAAGTGTGATTGTATGTTCATATGTATGTATGCATGTAATTTTATATTAACTTGCACATATATAAATTTAACTATCTGCATATGTGTGCGTGTGTTTGTGTACGCGTGCTTGCATTAATGAGTTATGAATGTGGTTACTAATTTTGCTCTTGATCGCGTTTTTTTATTGCAATTTTTATTCGTTAAGATATATGTAAAGCCATTGTGTGGTAGTTCTTGCTTTGTTTTAATTGATTTTTTCCACTGTTAGTTTTTACAAGTGTTTTGTCCTCTAATGTAGGTTGTAATTTTATTTTCATTGTTTATGCATCTTCGTACTGCTGTTGTTATATTTGTTTTTGTTCTTGTTTTTTCATTATTTTTACAATTTTTATCCTATTTCTGCACAAGCGATAATCATTTAAGTTAATGAAAAGTAATGTTGAACATATTAATAATAATAATAATAATAATAATAATAATAATAATAATAATAATAATAATAATAATAATAATAATAATAATAATAATAATAATAATAATAATAATAATAATAATAATAATAATAATAACCTATTCAGTAAACTCTTTTCTCACTGAGGAAAATAATCATGCAAGTGTTTTGGCCACTGGTGAGTCGACTGTGATAAAACTTTAAGAGTTTGAAAGATCCAGTAGTGTAGAGTCTGATGTTGTAGAAGTTTTGACAGCACTATGGCACCTTTTTGCTCTGAAAATTAATCACTCTGCCAACCCACCAGTGGCCAGCACACAATTAGTTCTACCCATCAATATGGACCGAACTTAAGGAGGGTTTACACGGTCAAACGGTTCGTCGAACGCGGTTCGACAGACAAGTGTTTGAAGTGATGTTCGAACGTGTGAACGGGGTATTTGGTTGTCGAACACGGAACGTGTTATTTTACTTAACGGGGTATTTGGTTGTCGAACACGTTCGACAAACGTGTTCGACAACCAAATACCCCGTTCAAACGTTCGAACATCACTTCAAACACTTGTCTGTCGAACCGCGTTCGACGAACCGTTTGACCGTGTAAACCGCCCTTTATTGAATAGAACTGAGTTTAATAACGCATTCAAATTATTAAAGATTTTTATTTAATTCTATTGGGGCTCGAACCTAGAACCTGTACAACAGCATAGTGTGCTTAGCCAATGAGGTTTGAGCCCCCTACTGTTGGGATTTGAATCTGGATTTTGTAAAACAGACGTCCACATCTCAGTGCGCTTAGCCGCAAAGTACATGTTGCAGAGAGAACTGGAACCTCTACTCATATTTAAGAATACTGTAACGACTGTAGTTACTTCACTATTTCAAACTGAAAGCAAGAGTTATTTTACTTAATATATAAAAGAGGATGTTCACAAATACAAGCAGAATATTGAACTGATTTAATGATCAAATTCAGGGTTATTTATATGTACAGCTATTTCAGTGGGAGGAGTTACAAACAACCCAAGAGTAATTATTGACCCATTAAATACAACTTTAAAGTAACTTAATAATTACTAAATGACTACCTATTTACAGTAATTACAAATTTTGATAAAAAATATTATTTACAATTTGTACGTTTGTACAATACTCTGCTTTATGACCTCTGCGGCTTTATGACCTCTGCGGCTAAGTGCACTAAACTATGGATTCCTATTCTACCAATCTCAGGAAACTTTGAATAAATTAAATGTGTGACTGCATTCTAATGTTCTGTGGAATAATCTACGTATTTAGGGGAATTAAATGTGTGCTTGTTAATGGTGGTTTGGTAGAGTGGTAAAACTTCAGTGCTGAAAAGTGCAGAAGCACCCTATGTAATGCTGAAACATCAGGATTTGGAATAATTTGGAATGCTTTGAATGCGTGACTGTATTCCAATGCTCTATTCAAGATTCGCCGTCTTTAATAATGATGAGAATTATATAAATGCTGATCTGTGATTGGTTGGCGGAATGCTTAAACTTCACTGTAGAAAAGAGACATAGTGGCATCTGGACTTCTGAAACATCATTTGAAATTTCTGTTCTCTCCGTTTTATTCCTTCTTGTTACTGATCGCAGTAAAATGTGGACGTTTGCTCTGCTTGTCCCAGGTTTAAATCCCTTCAGTTGGAGGTAAAAATAAGGAGTAATTTTGAGTGAATATTATTATTATTATTATTATTATTATTATTATTATTATTATTATTATTATTATTATTATTATTATTATTATTATTATTATTATTATTATTATTATTATTATTATTATTATTATTATTATTATTATTATTATTATTATTATTATTATTATTATTATTATTATTATTATTATTATTATTATTATTATTATTATTATTATTATTATTATTATTATTATTATATTATTATTATCGATGAAATTAAAAAAATAATAATGTAGCTGATTGATTTTGTTTAAACAACATTAATGTATATTATAGGAATTATGATATGTAATATTTCTTTCTTTTTTTCCAAGTTATATATGTATTTAAAGGCTAATCATTTTACAAATAGTTACGGTTAAGAAAAACGTAAATCCAAATGAATGTACAGCAATTAAGTGGTAATAAGAGGTTTAAAAATGGTTTTTAAACGATTATCAAAATGCCAAAAAAAAGAAAGAAAAAAAATGAGATTATGCTACCCTCTCCTCATTCTGAATATTCATATAACAGGAAAATGGATGCGTAATAAATTATATAATAATACTCTAATATCTCCTGAAACTGTAATTAACCTGACAAGTTGATGGATTTATTTATAATGACGTTCTGACTAAATACTCCCCATAAATGCTCTTACGCGCTTGTGTGTTTTGCGCGTATGATTTATTATTTACTCTCATATCTTTTTTTTTTTTTAACCAACACTGATTTTGAGTGATAATGACGAATTTGTATATAATGTCTTCTCCTCTACCCTCACCTTTCCCCCCCCCATCTCCCCATTTTTTTAACCCTCCCTGTTTTAACGTGAAATCCATCGTATGCATGAGTTATGTACTGTAGTCTTTTTTTTTTTACCCCATTACTAAACGTTCCAAATGAGAACTCAACCATAGCCATGTCTCCTTTTCGTCGTTTTTATTCATCTAGTCAGTCTTTCCATCTTTAATTCTTTTCTTTCTTTTTAAGCTATTATTGCTAACTTTCCTTTTCTCATCAATATAATGGGCTCATTTCTTGCATTATTTCTGTTCCCTTTACATGTTTTTTCCTTTTTTCCTTACCTCCTCTTTTCTGTTTCCTATCTTTTCGTCTTGTAAATTTCACAGCCTTTTGTTTACTCACTCATCTTATATATCTTATGTCCTAATATTGGTTTCCTCTATCCTCATCCTTTCCCCTTCCATGAGTGGAAAATTTAAGTAATTTCCCTGTTTTATGGCAAGCTACAATAGCTCTTGTTATTAGACAGATAGCTTTTTTTTCACTTCATATTCATTAAAATTATCACGGGCCAAAGGGAATTCTCGCACCTGCTAGCCTAGCGAACTGTGATGGACGTGTGTAAGGGGATTTGCCATGTGATGAAGCGCTGGGGGCAAACCAGATGCGGCTGTCGGACTTCACTGTAGAATATGCTTGGCCTCCTACCTTGTGGATGACCCAGACAGGGTAGTAGTTGGGAAATGTGTCAAACCCTTTATCCGCAAGAAGCTAAGAGAAGTAGTCGAGGTATGTGTGGATCGTGGTGAATACGTGTTTCTTGGCTCGGCCACCCCCCCCATGCAAGGGGGAATGGGGTCATGTATGTGTATGTAGGTATGTATTATTATTATTATTTTTATGTCCTCATGAAAGGAGATCTTGTTAAATTGTTCATCATTATTGGCCAGTGAACAGTAAATCTTTGTTTTTTAAATGCTTTCTTTTTTTTTGTATTGATATCTTGTATATTTTTTTACTGGTACAACTTTATGGAATAGCAATTCTGTGGAATAAAAAAATGTCCGTGTTTTATTATACAGTGAGGAACTGTCGCATACCAAAACGGAGTATTAATATATTACCAATATAAGATTTTTTATAATCTAAGTTACGGCCTCATATATGCAAGACGGGCAGTGCGATGGGTCTTATTTCATGAGAGCAGCGGAACCGACATAAATTAATTTTCTTTTTTACATATTTTCCCAAGTTATCCACGGGACGGTCGATTTTGCTGTCATCGGAGGCCAACTCACCAAGACTTTTTTTTTTCACCTTTAACAGTTATAGTATTTTTCCTTTAAAGAGATCTTTCCTGGACTTTGCGTTGGCAAATACTAAGTATGCAATTGGAATCTGTTGTTGTTGTTGTTGTTGTTGTTGTTGTTGTTGTTGTTCCGGTTTTACGTCACGGACTCCCTTTTCTACCAAGGGCTAGGACGGTTGCATTCTTGCGAAGGACTTGTTTTGGCAGATGTAATCCTTACCCTGAGTGCATGCCTTTGCTAACCTCAGACCGTGACTGGGCGCGAACCCTCGACCTGACGCCTCAGAGTCGCGGACGCTAGTTTGCCTTTATATCCCTGTTGATATATCCTTGTTCTTACAATTTCAACCATGAACCTTTCTTTTCGGTAACCTCTCTTTTTGGAAGAGAAAATACAGAGGAGGGGATTTCCAGTCCCCACGCTCCGCCCCATTTAGTAGACTCTTACGACACGCAGAGGAATACTGAGGTTGTATTCTAGCTCCCATCACTAAGGGGGTCTCACAAACTTGTAAATGTCGAGTTGTTTACAGAAGATAGCGACTTCTTATTCGATGGTTTATGTTCATGTATTTACTTATATAATACACCTATTTGGTTATGGTTTGACAGAAAGAAAACATGAAGCGCATGCTTGCGTTAACAGACCTGTCTTCCTAGAGACAGATTTGCAACTACGTGTGATATCGTTTATATGTGCCAGTATCAATGTCTCTTAATGGATACAATATTTAGAATAAACTTCTAATGTATTGTAGGTATGTGTACTCATTGTCATTCGAAGTTCCCCCTTCCCGCAGTTTTCGTAACAAATTAGTGAGGATTATACTTAATGCTGTTGATAGAATCTTCAAAAATGCATTGCACTTGAAACGACAAAGTGATGACTCAAGTGTAAAGTGAACGACTTAATCAGAAGGATTGAGAGAGAGAGAGAGAGAGAGAGAGAGAGAGAGAGAGAGAGAGAGAAGAGAGAGAGAGAGAGAGAGAGAGAGAGAGAGAGAGAGAGAGAGAGAGAGAGAGAGAGAGAGAGAATGTTTTGACCTGTAAAAACTCTACGACCTTTCCCCAAATGATTTTGTTTTCGGGTGGTTTTTCGCGGTTTTCCTTAAGCGGGAGGTACTTAGCTGCCAGAGGATGAACGAGGGGATAGAGGGGTGCTGGAAAGCAATTGGGGGAGGGGAAAAGGGATGCAATTGGATAAAGGGGAGAGTGCACCTAAGTTTTAAGGGGGACCCTGGGAATCCTCAGATGCTTCTAATGGGCCTAGATCGCCCTCAAACATCACAAGGAAAAGGTTACAACTTCTGTTACCTTGGCGAAGAGGATTCCAAGGGGATTGCTTCCAAATGTCTCTATGGCTACACGTAAGTATTGTACCGTGAATGGTAATTAATGAGCTTGGGAGAAAGAGAAGATTCAGTTTGATTTCTCTCTCTCTCTCTCTCTCTCTCTCTCTCTCTCTCTCTCTCTCTCTCTCTCTCTCTCTCTCTCTCTCTCTCTCTCTCTCTCTCTCTCTCTCTCTCTCTCTCTCTAATCCTTATATTCATAAATGTTTAATTACTAATATAGGTAATGTTGCTTTTCTCTCTCTCTCTCCCATAAAAAAAGGGTAGATTACTTGATACTTCAGACAGTGTGACCGAGTAGCAGTGCTCGGGACTTTGATT
>JAXCGZ010009040.1:0-5000 GCA_037179515.1 Halocaridina rubra
CTGGACCAGCATAGTCTATATGTAACCTACACCAAGGTTTCCCAATTTCTGGCCAGGATAATACAGCTGACTGTGGAGTCTGGAAATTTTAAAACAAAGTTCACAAGATTTTGTTATTTCTGAAATGTCCTGGTCCAATTTGGGCCACCAAATCCAGTTACTTGCTTCTGTTCTCATTGCACTGATACCATTATGACCTATATGCAGCTGTTCTAATAGGGCGCTGCAAATATCAGCAGGTATAATTACACGGTTCTGATACCAAAGAACACCATCATAAATGCTTATATCTGATTGACAACATAGTAATCAGACAATATTGAGTCATTAATCCAACCCAATTTCACACATTGAAAAACCTTGCTTAAAACTGGGTCACTTCTAGTCAAAAGAAACATCTTGATTACTCAAAGCTTCTATAACATGAACATATTCATTAGGGGTACTAGAATCCACTAGAATCCAATGCTGGCAATCGACTGAGTGCATCCGCGACAACATTATCTTTTCTTACTTTAATATTTAAGTCATAATCATACTGTGACAAAAGCAAAGCCCATCGCTGCACTCTAGAGTTTTCATTTACATGAATCTGTTTGGTTCTACCTAACAATCCAAGTAAAGGTTTGTGATCAGTTCTAAGAATGAATCTACGACCCAATAAAAAATATTTAAATTTGCTTACAGCATAGACCAAAGCCAGAGTTTCCTTGTCTAAGTGGGGGTAATTTAATTCTGCAGATGATAACTTTTTACTAGCAAAATAGACTGGTGTTTCGATACCACGCATTTCCTGATTCAAAAAGCAGCCTACGCCCACTGGAGATGCATCTACTTCTACAATTACTAGATGATTTCCGTCAAAATTAGCAAGAAATTCTGACTTGGATAGCTCTGCTTTTACCTTACAGAAAGCATTAGCTTCTACAGATGACCATTTAATTTTGGCTCTTATACTGTTATAAGACTAACATCTAATAATTCTGAAAGCAATATATCATACAGTATTATAATCATAGGAAGATGTTATATATTTCCTGTTTCAATTAGGTCTTATCTCTATATTGCTGGGAGTAAGCATTTTCGCCTACTATATTATAAAATAGTGCTATGTCTTATATTGTTATAAGTACTATCACTTATGTAGTCACGAGCAAGTAGTATATCTATTTATTTTGAATATTATCTCATATGTTATTGTAAGTATTATCTCTCGTGTTTTCATGAGGAAGAATTATCTCATACTATTGGATGTACTGTCTCCCACACAACTATCTTTTATGATGTTATATATTCTCTCATAGATTCATTATAGCATTATCTATTACAATGCTATAATAAATATCTTAGTCAACCAAAAGCATTAGCTTTAATTCTTTATAGGTAAGTGTTATCTATTATATTGTCACAAGCAAGCACCGTCTCATGTTACAAGTAAGCAAAACACCTAGTGCTCAGAATAGCGCCTAGATAAGTTCTCAGAAGTGACGGGTAAATGGAAATTCGCGTGAAAAAAACGAGCCATTTTCCATAGAAAACAAAGATAAAGGGCATAGATACGTTCCACAACCTTACATAGACACACTATGCCAAAGATATAATATAAGTAAAACATATAAGTACATAAAAAAGCAGGAAGACCTGTAGTTATTAATATTAACATGCAAATAGAGTGCAGTATAAAAGATATACAGATTTACTGTACAGTAAACAAATTAATCTACTCTATTCTGCAGTGGGCAACAGACATGCACTGGGGCGTGCATGGTGGCCAGTGTTGCCAGATAAAGCAGAAGTTTTTATTTTCAAATGTATAGTACATTTTAGGATATATATCAATTACAAGATGGTAGTACTGTAATTTAAATAAAAATGTACTTCATCATTTAAGATACTTGAAAGAACTTACCAGCTTACATGTATATTTTTAATATTTATAATTTCTCTCAGTTATCTATTCTTGCAACACTGATGGTGTCGGTGAGCACGAGGATGCAAACGTTTTCTGACGATATTATATCGGAAGTTTGTTTGCTGTTTGTTCTTAATGATTTTTTTCCATTATCTTCATAACATTCGATCGCATTAAGTGGTACAAGAGGAGGAGGCTGCGGGAGAACGAACCTCTATCGGCAAACGTTTTGTCACACTTCCGTATCAGCTGATGCACCCTCGCACACTATTTCCCTAATAATATTATATCGAAAATTTGTTTGCTGTATGTTTTTAATGCTTTTTTTCAATTTTCTTCATAATATTCGATTGCATTAAGCGGTAGAAGAGGAGGAGGATGCGGGAGAACGAACCTCTATTGGCAAGCATTTTGTCACACTTCCATAAAAGCTGATGCACTCCTCGCACGCTATATGCCTGACAATATTATATCGCAAATTTGTTTGCTATTTGTTCTTAATGCTTTTATTTAAATTTTTTTCATAATATCCGATCGCATTAAGCAGTAGAAGAGGAGGAGGATGCGGGGGAATAAACCTCTATCGGCAAACGTTTTGCTACTTCCGTATCAGCTGATGCACCCTCGCACGCTATTTCCCTGACGATATATTGAAAATATGTTTGCTGTTTGTTCTTAATGCTTTTTTCAATTTTCTTCATAATATCCGATCGCATTAAGCAGTAGAAGAGGAGGAGGATGGCGGAAGAGTGCCTCCGAGGCGGTCGATTTTTTACTAAAAAAAAATTTTTCCGATTTTTTTGCATGGGCGTTATTCACGAATTTCGTATTTTTTTTACTATCATATTTTAGGGGCGTTATTACAATTTCGCTGATTAAAAAAAAAAACGCGGAAAAAACGAACAAGCAGTATCTCATATTATCTCAAATATGAGATCTTTCACAGCTTTATTTTCTATATTTTAAAAAGTATTTTCATTTCTGTCATCATTTGCATATATTATCTCATAAACCTTGTTTTTTTCCGCGTTTTTTTTTTCAACCGCAAAATTGCAATAGCGCCCCCAAAAAATAATAGTAAAATAATACAAAATTCGCTAATAACGCATGCAAAAAAATTGGAAAAAAAAATTTTCATTTTAGTAAAAAATTGACCGCTTCAGAGGCACTTTTCCGCCATCCTCCTCCTCTTCTACCGTTTAATGCGATCGGATGTTATGAAGAAAATTGAAAAAAAGCATTAAGAACAAACAGCAAGCATATTTTCAATAAATTATCATCAGGGAAACAGCGTGTGAAGGTGCATCAACTGATACAGAAGTAGCAAAACGTTTGCCGATAGAGGTTCGTTCTCCTGCATCCTCCCCCTCTTCTACCACTTAATGCGATCGGATATTATGAAGAAAATTGAAAAAAAGCATTAAGAACAAACAGCAAAGAAATTTTTGATATTATATTGTCAGGGAAATAGTGTGCGAGGGTGCATCAGCTGATACGGAAGTGTGACAAAACGTTTGCATCCTCGTCCTCACTGCCACCATCAGTGTTACAATAACAGATGAATGAGAGAAATGATAAATATAAAAAATATACATGTAAGCTGATAAGTTATTTCAAGTATCTTAAAGATGAAGTACATTTTTATTCAAATTACAGTACTACCATCTTGTAATTAATATATATCCTAAAATGTACCATACATTTGAAAATAAAAACACTCTCTTTATCTGGCAACACTGACCACCATGCACGTCCCAGTGTAAGCCTGTTGCCAACGGCATAATAGAGTGCATTAATTTGTTTTCTGTACAGTAAATCTGTATATCTTTTATATTGTACACTATTTGCATGTTAATATAAATAACTACAGGTCGTTCTGCTTTGTTATGTACTTATAAAATATGTTTTACTTATCTTATATCTTTGGTATAGTGTGTCTATGAACTGTTGTGGAATGACCTATGCCCTTTACCATTGTTTCCTATGGAAAATGACTCATTTTTTAACGTTATTTTCCATCTACCCGTCACTTCTGAGAACGTATCTCCGCGTTATTTTGAGAACTAGGTGTACTTACATAAGTAAGTATTATCTCTTATACCCTTATAGGTAAGTATTATCGCTAATATTCTTTAAAAATGCATGCTGGTCATATTTTCTCTTTTATGGAATCCCAAGTAAGGGGAAATATTTTTCTAGCCTTGATATCCTACATTACCAATAGAGTACTTATGGAATCTATTTTGAGGTGACAGTGGCTACACCTCGACTCCAACTATTCTTATTATCCCTCAGCTGATAGCCTTGTTTCATACATGAAAGAAGGGGGAGAAAAGAGGGTTAGATGTAGAGTTTCAATAAAAATAAAGTGAATGATTACTGTCACCCCACCAGTTAGAAAAATATCATTAAATTCATTATATAAAGTTAAGGTTACGATTCATTAAGGTAGTACGATAAGTTCACTCTCAGTATAGACATGTGTAGATCATTTAAATTTATTGGTTACATAGTTTTAGATATTTTCTATATTCTATGCTTTGTATCTACATTTCTCTCACTGGGGTGTCAACGTTAACTTTTACTCCTGAAATAGCACTTATAAATTACTTTTTTGTTCAAGAAATTTATTTATTTTTTCTTTTCCTCTATTCTTTCCATGAAACGTCTTTGCAACTCATCAAAACGCCACAATATACCTTTACATCAACATCTACATCAACAACCTCAATGACTACAACTTCAACATCAACAATTACTTAATCAACTACAACACCAACAATAACTACCTTCACATCAACTACAACACCAATAACAACATCTACTACTTCAATCTATACAACTATTTCAATATTAACTACAACACCAACAACTACAACTACCTCCACATCATCTACAACATCTACTCTCACATCAACTACAACATAAACAACAACAACTCTTTCAAAATCATTTACAACATAAACAACAAATACCACCACATTAACAACTTCCACATCAACTACATCAACACCAACAACTACTACATTAACATCAATATCAACGCTACAACAACTATTTCCACATCTACTATATCAACACCAAAAAC
>JAXCGZ010009040.1:12500-14426 GCA_037179515.1 Halocaridina rubra
GTTCCGGGACCACCCGCGATAGGTGAAAATCTGCAAAGTAGCAGCACCATATTTATTACAGCTATTTTACATTTATTTTTACCTTTACTGTATAAACCCTCCCTGCACTGGTAACAACTCACCCATTACTTTATTAATAACAGCACACAAGCGTAAATTCATATGAGCGTGATAGGTAAGCTTACCGTGAATGACGTGATGATGACGTTTACATACTGCACAGCAAATGACAGCTTTACGGCTGCTTTTTGCTAGAGAAGAACATGGTAAAAAAAAAAAAATTATATATATATATATATATATATATATATATATATATATATATATATATATATATATATATATATATATATATATATATATATATATATATATATATAGGAGTGCTACATTATCAGAAAAGATCCTAATGCTGTTTTTCTCCCCATACAGAGGCAACCTCATAATATCAGCTTAACTGCTGACAACATATTAAGAACTTCACGAAATTATAATGAGCTTTTTCTCTAAATGCAAAGATCAGTAAAAACATCCTGTTCAGAGAGTTTTATGGTTGTCAAATTTTCTCACTGTCTTAGTGTTATAGCAAAGAAAAAAATAAAGTACTTTAAGCTAATCATTGCATGGTATTACATGTTTTTATGGCACGGTGAAAGGCAAGATTGTGGAAGGTTCATGGTGCTGATGAACGTAAGAGGAACTTATTGATTTTGGCGTCAATGTCATCAGAGGTGATAATATAACCATTTAAGTTCTGCAAATTGGACACATAATTACCTTCAAATACTTAGTTTGGTTAGATAAGGGACATTTGGGGGCAAAACCTCTTTGTTACGAAAACTAACCCTAATGCTGACTCCTATAATTACTGTAGATACTGAAATGTGTTTTTTCTGATTATTTTCTTTGTAAATCGGTTAAATTTGATAGCTATTGCTATATGATACGGTAGGGTTTATCTCGTGAATTTTTTATAATCGATGGAAATGATAATCGGAATATATTATTTCCTAGAGAAAATCATTAGAATAATCACATTTCATCGACCACATCAATTATGGGTTCAATTTCATAATTTCACTAATGATATTGCTAAACATATATAGTCATAAATATTAACCACTCTTAATCCTCATTAATACTATTCCGAGAGCCGAGTAGAGATCCTATCGACTTCGACAACCAGAGGCCAGAGCTGAAGAGTACTTCAACAAAACGTAGAGTGACTGACATCATTTCATCTCAGCTACGTCACTATGATTAGTGTCACCGATATGCGTGTGTTTTATTTATCTAATGGCTATATTAGAAGATAGGAATGCATTTGCTGTAATGTCTCTATTAAAATATTTTATTTTAGAGAATGAATGTAAAAAATCAATCCATATTATAAAGCTTGATGAGTCAAGCTATAGAAGAAGCATTACCACCTTATATAATAATAATAATAATAATAATAATAATAATAATAATAATAATAATAATAATAATAATAATAATAATAATAATAATAATAATAATAATAATAATAATAATAATATAATAATAATAATAATAATAATAATAATAATAACAATAATAATTATGATAATAACTGAAACATCAATAGCTTTACTGAGGCAGAAATACTAGTTTTTCTTTGTAAAGACAATAAAATTACAATTTCAATCAAAAAATACCGTCCTAAATGCAATCTTCTACAAGATGTATTTGTGCACTTAAAGTTAACTTTATATATCTTATTTTAAAAGGTACAAAAAGAATAACTTTACTCGAGAACGGATGTATATGTATGTGAAATATATGGATATGTGTGTTCTTGGCTTGGTATGCTGGAATCTACCTCCTGTTTGTATATATGGTTAAATATAATCTTCATGCATTAATTAAATTCTGCTTGGTCATATTTTTGTCAAGTAATACATA
>JAXCGZ010009041.1:0-14402 GCA_037179515.1 Halocaridina rubra
AAACCCCCACAGCCACTTTTCTGACCACTCATGCAGATTATTTAGATCCTCCTGAAGTTCTCTACCATTGTTCTCGTTTTTTTCTTTCTTCACAATCTTTGCATCATCTGCAAACATATTCATGAATGAATTTACAGACTCTGGTACGTCATTTACATATACAAGGAACAAAAGTGGCCCTAAAACTGAACCCTGTGGAACTCCACTACTAACTCTTCTCCATTCAGACACTGAGTGTCTTACTCTAACCCTCTGTTCCCTTCCTTCTAAGTAAGTTTTTATCCATTCCAAGACATTTCCACCTATTCTAGCCATTGATTGCAGCTTCCTAATTAGTCTCCCATGTGGAACAGTGTCAAACGCTTTCTGGAAGTCTAGGAATATGCAATCTGCCCAGCCCTCTCTTTCCTGTAAGATTTGGCTTACCTCATCATAAAATTCTAATAAGTTTGTTACTGTTGATCTTCCTTCTCTGAAGCCATGTTGCCTCACTGACAAAAAGTTGAAGGATTCCAAGTGAAGAGAGATATGTTTCCTTAGTAGTTTCTCCATAAGTTTGCAAACTATGCTGGTCAAGGAAACTGGTCTATAGTTCAGAGCCGTATCCCTCCTTCCCTTTTTGAAGATAGGTATCACATTTGCTTGTTTCCAGCATCTTGGAATCTCCCCCGACTCCAGTGACTCCTTAAATATGATACTTAGTGCCACTGATATTGTGTTTGCGCATTTTTTAAGCACATGAGGGGATATGTCATCAGGACCTGTAGCTTTATGAACATCTAAATCCATCAGCGCTTTGCATACCTCTTTGGCTGTAAGGTTGATGTTCTCTAATACCGGCCCTTGAGCTTCTATCACTGCAATCTGAGGGGGTGGGGTATTTTCTACTGTAAATACTGACTGAAACTCCTTGTTCAATTCTTTGCAGATCTCTTCGTCCGTCTCAGTGATGCTTCCATCCGCTCTCTTTAGCCTTAAAACCTGTTCTTTTACCTTCAGTTTTCCTCTGATAAAGCTGTGGAAAAGCTTGGGATTTTCTTTAGCCTTCCTGGTGATGTCCCTCTCATAATCTCTCTCTGCCTCTCTCCTTTTACTTAGGTAGTCATTTCTTGCTCTTTTGTAGGTTTGCCAGGCATTTATGTTTTTTCTCCTCCTATACCTTTTCCAGCATTTGTCTCTCCACTCCTTAGCTCTTTTACACCCATTATCGAACCATTTCTCTCTGGCATGAATTACACCTACTTTGGTGACAGGTATGCAGCAATCTACTATCTTCCCATATTTCTCACAAAAGATGTCATACATTTCTTGTACAGATTTGTTGTAAAATAAGGTTCTCCAGTCATTAACTGCAAAAAGCTCATTCATTTTGATGTAATCTCCTTTCGGATAGTTCCTCCTCATGTCCTCAGTGCCTCTACTCTCAGGAAGAATGTCTTCAATGATATACTCCATCAACAACACACAGTGGTCACTCTTTCCAATTGGTGGTTCATACTCAATATTTTCAATATCCAACACATTATCTGTGAACACTAGATCAAGTAGTGATGGCTCATCCCCACCCCTGGCTCTTGTTGGTTCCATTACATGTTGGTGTAGGAAATTCCCTTGTACGCAATCTAGGAATCTTGCCCCAAATGAGTCCTCACCACTGTGTGGGTCAAGATTTATCCAATCTATCTCTTTATGATTAAAGTCTCCCATAATCAAAATCCTACATTTTTTCTCTCGTGCCATGTTAACAACTGAGTTTATGACTTCAATAGTACCTATATGACTTTCCTCATAAATTTCAAGCCTATTTTGGTTCCTTGGTGGGTTGTATACAACAGTTATTATAATGCTCTCTGACCCAGTATTTATGCGAGCAACAAGAAATTCCCTGAAATCACTTTCTATAGCCAAGTTTATTTCTTCAACTTGAATCCTCTCACTTATGAGCAGTGCTATCCCTCCACCAGTCCTCTCAGATCTTTCAACCCTTAGTATTCTGAAGCCCTTAGGAAAAACTGTGACACTGTTTATGTCCTCACTCAACTTAGTCTCTGTAATTGCTACTATATTTGCCTTACTGTTGTGAATCCTATCTTTTAATTCTACTGCCTTACCAGCTAATCCATCAGCATTTGTGTATAACAATCTTAATGAGGCCCCATCCCCTGATCTTCTGTCATTATCTTCTTTATCTCCCCTTTGTCTGGAAGTATTCTGTAACGAAAATTTTTCTTCTCTTCTTCATTTCTTTCATCATTTAACCTTCTTGCCTCTTGCAACAAGTTTTTGATCTTTCCAATTTCTTCCTGTGTTCTGTATCGTCTAATGAACACTTCTTTGCATTCTTGAAGGTCTTTTAGACTTTTTTTTCTCAACAATATTTCCCTACATGTTTCCCCTCTCTCAAAGGTTACTTTTGTTGGTCTCGGCTTTCCATCCCTCGAATATTTACCTAGTTGGTGTATGTTTACAATATCCTCAGGACCACATACTACTCCAAGCTTTCTTATCAGGTCTACAACGCTAGCTTTATTTTCTTCAAGTCTCCCCTGCCATGTTGGCTCCTGGGGTTCACTTATGCCTGAGATTACCACTGTCTTCTCCTTATCAAGTGCCTGTCTGATGAGTGGGTTTGCCCTTTCCATCACAACGTCTTTCATTTTTTCGATTACTGTCTCTTTATAGTCAACTGTTTGTATGTTTTCCAGTGCCACCACCTTTACAGCCTCTTTTACTGCCACATTTCCCTTTAGTGCATCAGCAAAGGACGTTTTCATGGCATCATTTTCCATATTCAGCTCCTGGAACTCTTTTCTGAACTGTTCAATGTTTTCCTTAATCTGAACATTCCAAGCAGCAATCTCGTCTCTCTCAGAAGAGAGCAGTGAACTAACATCTAATTCCTTTAGGTTGTCATTCAGCTGTTTGTTTTTATCTTCTTGTTTAGAAATTCTAGATTCTAGTTGACTCTTTTCCCCTTCCAGCTTCTTTATTCTTTTTTCTAGTTCCTTTCTCTCCTGCCCTTGTGCTTTATTTGCTTCCTCCAAAGATCTTATTTGTTCTCTGAGTGTTTCATTTTATTTCATTTCTCCATCCATATTCCGAATTTTATCATCAAGGCTTATAACCATTTCCTCTAACTTCTTGATTCTCTGTTTAAGTCCCCTGATGACTACCCCTTCTCCCGACCCATGGGTGGGAGAGGTTTGGGACAGAGATGGCCTCATTTTTATGTTCTCCCTCTCACAGAATATAAAAAGAAGACGAGAAAGAGGAAAAAAAAAGAAAAGAGAAAAACTTTTAATTGATCTTCACACAATTTTTATATCTCCATATAAGTGCTATTTAGTGACTCAGTTTGTCTCCTTTCTGGTACACACATCTTAACTTAAAAACTTGACCATGGTAATTTAAGTATAAAAAGAAAAAGAAAAACAAAAGTCAAACCTGTGATTACCTAATTGTGATTACCTAATTGTGTTTACGGGAAAGAGCCCAAAGCTCGTATCTTCCCGTCTCCTCATCGGTTCCATTTTTAGACTTAGTGATACTTATCATACCTGTCCTTAAAACTATGGATTGAGATAGCATTAACTACCTCCTCGCTTAGCGAATTCCAATTATCAACTACTCTTACACTGAAAAAGTATTTCCTTACATCCTGCAAACAAGTTTTCTTACGAAGCTTCAAACTATGACCTCTAGTTCTAGAGCCAGCCATATCAAAATATCGATCCCTATCCACTCTATCATACCCATGAAGGAATTTAAAGACTGTCACCATATCCCCCCTTACTCTTCTAGCTTCGAGTGATGGCAAGTCTAATTCCCTCAGCCTCTCATCATAACCGAGATTGCGTATTTCTGGCACCAGTTTCGTGGCATGTCTTTGAACTTTTTCAAGCTTAGCTATGTGCTTTTTCAAGTGCGGATTCCAAAAGGGGGCTGCATATTCGAGTTTTGGCCTCACATAGGTTGCATAAATATTTCTGAACATTTCCTTGTCCATGTGCCTGAAGGCTACCCTTACATTTGATAAGAATGCATATGCTGCCCTTACTACGCCATTTATATGTATTTCTGGAGACAAATCTGCCAGTATGTTTACTCCTAGATCTCTCTCATTTTCTGTCTCTTGAAGTTGTACTCCAGCCACCGAGTAGTCAAGCTTGGGCCTTCTTGCACTTGTACCCATTCTCATTACCTTACATTTTGAGGTATTGAATTTCATTAGCCACTTTTCTGACCACTCATGCAGATTATTTAGATCCTCCTGAAGTTCTCTACCATTGTTCTCGTTTTTTACTTTCTTCACAATCTTTGCATCATCTGCAAACATATTCATGAATGAATTTACAGACTCTGGTAGGTCATTTACATATACAAGGAACAAAAGTGGCCCTAAAACTGAACCCTGTGGAACTCCACTACTAACTCTTCTCCATTCAGACACTGAGTGTCTTACTCTAACCCTCTGTTCCCTTCCTTCTAAGTAAGTTTTTATCCATTCCAAAACATTTCCACCTATTCTAGCCATTGATTGCAGATTCCTAATAAGTCTCCCATGTGGAACAGTGTCAAACGCTTTCTGGAAGTCTAGGAATATGCAATCTGCCCAGCCCTCTCTTTCCTGTAAGATTTGGCTTACCTCATCATAAAATTCTAATAAGTTTGTTACTGTTGATCTTCCTTCTCTGAAGCCATGTTGCCTCACTGACAAAAAGTTGAAGGATTCCAAGTGAAGAGAGATATGTTTCCTTAGTAGTTTCTCCATAAGTTTGCAAACTATGCTGGTCAAGGAAACTGGTCTATAGTTCAGAGCCGTATCCCTCCTTCCCTTTTTGAAGATAGGTATCACATTTGCTTGTTTCCAGCATCTTGAAATCTCTCCCGACTCCAGTGACTCCTTAAATATGATACTTAGTGCCACTGATATTGTGTTTGCGCATTTTTTAAGCACATGAGGGGATATGTCATCAGGACCTGTAGCTTTATGAACATCTAAATCCATCAGCGCTTTGCATACCTCTGTGGCTGTAAGGTTGATGTTCTCTAATACCGGCCCTTGAGCTTCTATCACTGCAATCTGAGGGGGTGGGGTATTTTCTACTGTAAATACTGACTGAAACTCCTTGTTCAATTCTTTGCAGATCTCTTCGTCCGTCTCAGTGATGCTTCCATCCGCTCTCTTTAGCCTTAAAACCTGTTCTTTTACCTTCAGTTTTCCTCTGATAAAGCTGTGGAAAAGCTTGGGATTTTCTTTAGCCTTCCTGGTGATGTCCCTCTCATAATCTCTCTCTGCCTCTCTCCTTTTACTTAGGTAGTCATTTCTTGCTCTTTTGTAGGTTTGCCAGGCATTTATGTTTTTTCTCCTCCTATACCTTTTCCAGCATTTGTCTCTCCACTCCTTAGCTCTTTTACACCCATTATCGAACCATTTCTCTCTGGCATGAATTACACCTACTTTGGTGACAGGTATGCAGCAATCTACTATCTTCCCATATTTCTCACAAAAGATGTCATACATTTCTTGTACAGATTTGTTGTAAAATAAGGTTCTCCAGTCAATAACTGCAAAAAGCTCATTCATTTAGATGTAATCTCCTTTCGGATAGTTCCTCCTCATGTCCTCAGTGCCTCTACTCTCAGGAAGAATGTCTTCAATGATATACTCCATCAACAACGCACAGTGGTCACTCTTTCCAATTGGTGGTTCATACTCAATATTTTCAATATCCAACACATTATCTGTGAACACTAGAACAAGTAGTGATGGCTCATCCCCACCCCTGGCTCTTGTTGGTTCCATTACATGTTGGTGTAGGAAATTCCCTTGTACGCAATCTAGGAATCTTGCCCCAAATGAGTCCTCACCACTGTGTGGGTCAAGATTTATCCAATCTATCTCTTTATGATTAAAGTCTCCCATAATCAAAATCCTACATTTTTTCTCTCGTGCCATGTTAACAACTGAGTTTATGACTTCAATCGTACCTATATGACTTTCCTCATAAATTTCAAGCCTATTTTGGTTCCTTGGTGGGTTGTATACAACAGATATTATAATGCTTTCTGACCCAGTATTTATGCGAGCAACAAGAAATTCCCTGAACTCACTTTCTATAGCCAAGTTTATTTCTTCAACTTGAATCCTCTCACTTATGAGCAGTGCTATCCCTCCACCAGTCCTCTCAGATCTTTCGACCCTTAGTATTCTGAAGCCCTTAGGAAAAACTATGACACTGTTTATGTCCTCACTCAACTTAGTCTCTGTAATTGCTACTATATCTGCCTTACTGTTGTGAATCCTATCTTTTAATTCTACTGCCTTACCAGCTAATCCATCAGCATTTGTGTATAACAATCTTAATGAGGCCCCATCCCCTGATCTTCTGTCATTATCTTCTTTATCTCCCCTTTGTCTGGAAGTATTCTGTAACGAAAATTTTTCTTCTCTTCTTCATTTCTTTCATCATTTAACCTTCTTGCCTCTTGCAACAAGTTTTTGATCTTTCCCATCTCTTCCTGTGTTCTGTATCGTCTAATGAACACTTCTTTGCATTCTTGTGTGTGTGTGTGTGTTTGTGTGTGGATGCGTATTCACAGGGGCTCTTCTGTAAGCACATGATGTTTATGAACTCCCTTCCTTATTCATTAAGTCTAACCCTCGTAATCCAAAGCATTTGTCGAATCACTTCTGGTTCGTTTCAATAAATTTCCGACTTCAGCCCCACTTAATTTCCTCATGTCAAATGACACTTAAATTATGAGCGCTATTCCAACATTCCGGAAATTATCAATCGGTTCTATGAATAATAATGCAATGGAATAGCTCGTTTATCAATGAAAATTTAAATTTAAATTTAAAAAAAAATAATTTGTAGTGTTTAAACATTTTTCGTGTTTTTGTGATTATTTTTTTTATTTATATTTGTAATTTCGTACCTCGTAAAATAGGCTTAATGATAAACTATCAAGGCATATAATGTTATATGTTTGATATATTTGTAACCTATAGTCTGGCATTGATGGAGAGAAAGAGAGGGAGCGAGAGCGAGAGAGAGAGAGAGAGAGAGAGAGAGAGAGAGAGAGAGAGAGAGAGAGAGAGAGAGAGAGAGAGAGAGAGAGAGAGAGGATGATGATGATGATGATGATGATGATTATTATGAGATAGTCGTAGCAGTAGTAGTAATAGTAATAGTAGTAGTAGTAGTAGTAGTAGTAGTAGTAGTAGTAGTAGTAGTAGTAGTAGTAGTAGTAGTAGTAATAAAGTAAAAGTATTTTCTATTAGTAGTATTATTAGTTGTTGTATTAGTAACAATAATATATTGCATCGTCAGTATCATAGTATATCGTTACCACATAATAAGCGCATTGCATCATTTGCAATTAAAATGTATACAAAGATAAAACAAACTTTTGAGAGACAAAGAGATGGAAAATCAAGAACAATATTCCTTTCTCTCTAAAATCGATAAACTACCACAGAGCCAAGTGAGAAACACGTGGCACTTGGAATTCAAAGTTGGCACTGTCAGGAGTGCCATGCATGTTTTGTAGTTTTAAAGCTTAAAGACAGATATATCTAAGGTACACTTTAGCTTGACCGTCAGCTTGAAACGTCCGGGGATGTAGCTCAGATGGTAGAGCGCTCGCTTAGCATGTGAGAGGTACGGGGATCGATACCCCGCATCTCCAGCAAACTTTTAAATTGCTTTGGCACACTAATTATGTGTTCTAGGTTCGAGTTCAGGTCAGTGGTATATATATGTTTCATATCTTCATAATAATAATAATAATAATAATAATCATCATCATCATCATCAGCAGCAGCAGCAGCATCACCATCATCATCATTATCATTATTGTTATTATTTTGTTTATTATTATTATTATTATTATTATTATTATTATTATTATTATTATTATTATTATTATTATTATTATTATTATCATTATTATTATTATTATTATTATTATTATTATTATTATTATTATTATCATTATTATTATTATTATTATTATTATTATTATTATTATTATTACTATTATTAGTAGTAGTGGTAGTAGTAGTAGTAGTAGTAGTAGTAGTAGTAGTAGTAGTAGTAGTAGTAGCATAAATGCCTCTAACTACTTCATGTTGTCTCTGATATTATACTGAATACATGTTGATGACACCTGTTGCGCTTTCCATCTACTGTTCTGAATTTGTGCCAAATTTCCTGAACTAGGGAAATCCAGAAGATGTCTTTAAAATCGACTTATTTAACTCTTCCAGGCTTCTATACTTTCATTACCAATATGTTTGCATATGTTTCTAAAGGTTTCTTCATCTATTTCTTCATTTGTTATTATATTCTTGTTTATTTTTGTGTTTATTCGTTATTTTATCTTGATCCAAAACTACCTTGATAACAAATATTTCTCCATTCCATGCCCGAGCTCAGATCCTGAAGAGAGATTAGCCACAACTGTTTTTGTTCTGAAATAGTTTATTAGCCTGCCATAGCTTATGAACCAACATACACCTCTATTGTCTCGCTAACTTCATTACTTTTCCTATTCTCATTTACTATTAATCTATGAATCATTGGTTAATCATGACATATTTGTACTAAAGACGAATCAACTTCGTTGAATATTAGGGGTGGAAGCTTATGTATATAATCGTCTGTTTAGCTATTTTCTGACTGATTATTTATTCTTTTTTCACTGTAGAATATTAATGAGGCATTCATTATTTTCGTAATGAATGTACCTAGCATTATTATATATTATGTGGTTAAAATATACACTTGCAAAGAACGAGTGGAAGTGTGGTTTCCCTACCTTAAATGCATAATGGACTGGTCCATTTGAAGTTCTTGAAAGTAATTTCAAAAGAATACACTAGATGGCGTAAGCGTCTCCTCAGCGAGGAATATAATTTATTCTCGTCGGAATTTTCAATAATATTGCGGGCTTCCTTTTGTGTTGTTCCGTTGTTGTTGTTGCTGTTTTTGTTGTTATTTTTGTTGTTGTTAAGAAATTTAGTAATACTGACAACAGAATAACAGAATCATTGTTTTTATGAAAAGTTAAAATAAACTTAGTTGAATATTAGGGGTGGAAGCTATGTACAAAATAGTCTGTTTAGCTATTTTCTGACTGATTATTTATTCTTTTTTCACTGTAGGATATTAATGAGGCATTATTTTCGTAATGAATGTACCTAACATTATTAAATATGATGTAGTTATAATATTTACTTGCAAAGAACGAGTGGAAGTGTGGTTTCCCTACCTTAAATGCATAATGGACTGGTCCATTTGAAGTTCTTGAAAGTAATTTCAAAAGAATAAAACAGATGGCGAAAACGTCTCCTCAGTGAGGCAAATCATTTATTCTCGTCGGAATTTTCCATAATATTGCGGGTTACCGTGACGGGGCGCGAACCCTCGACTTTGAGGCGTCAGGTCGAGGGTTCGCGCCCCGTCACGGTCTGAGGTTAGCAAGGGCATGCACTCAGGGTAGCGATTACATCTGCCAAAACAATTCCTTCGCCAGAAGTCAACCGTCCTAGCCCTTGGTAGAAAAGTGAGTCTGTGACTTAAAACCGGAACAACAACATTGCGGGTCTCCTTTCGTGTTGTTCTGTTTTTGTTACTGCAGTTGTTGCTGTTTTTGTTGTTATTTTTGCTGTTGTTATGAAATTCAACAATACTGACACCAGAATAACAGAATCATTGATTTAATCAAAAGTTAAAATAAGAGTTAAGATCATTCACATTTTCTTAGTTTTGAGGAAAAAATATATTACTTACCAAAGACATTGTCAATTCTCTTAAAAGGCTGTTGCATTATTGTAAGATTCGAACAGTAAAATGTTGCATGGATGAATAACTTGTGTATACATATACATATTGGCTAGCAAAGGTGGAAATGTCTTGAAATGGATAAAAACATATTTAGAAGGAAGAGAACAGAGGGTTAGAGTAAGACACTCAGTGTCTGAATGGAGAAGAGTTTGTAGTGGAGTTCCACATGGTTCAATTTTAAGGCCACTTTTGTTCCTTATATATGTAAATGACCTACCAGGGTTTGTAAATTCATTCATGAATATGTTTGCAGATGATGCAAAGATTGTAAAGAAAGTAAGAAACGAAAACAATGGTAGAGAACTTCAGGATGATCTAAATAGTCTGTATAAGTGGTCAGTAAAGTGGCTAATGAAATTCAATACTTCAAAATGTACGGTAATGAAAATGGGTTCAAGTGCAAGAAGAGCCAAGCTTGACTACTCGCTGGCAGGAGTACAACTTCAAGAGACATAGAATGAGAGAGATCTTAGAGTAAACATACTGGCAGATTTGTCTCCAGAAATACATATAAATGGCATAGCAATGGCAGCATATGCTTTCTTATCATATGTGAGGGTAGCCTTCAGGCACATGGGCAAGGAAATATTCAGAAATATTTATGTAACCTATGTGAGGCCAAAACTTGAATATGCAGCCCCTTTCTGGAATCCGCACTTGAAAAAAGCATGTAGCTAAGCTTTAAAAAGTTCAAAGATATGCCATGAAACTGGTGCCAGAAATATGCAATCTCAGTTATGATGAGAGGCTGAGGGAATTAGACTTACAATCACTCGAAGCTTGAAGATTGGGGGGGGACATGGTGACAGTCTTTAAATTCCTTCATGGTTATGATAGAGTGGATAGGGATCGACATTTTGATATGGCTGATTCTAGAACTAGAGGTCATAGTTTGAAGCTTCGTAAGAAAACTTCTTTGCAGGATGTATGGAAGTACTTTTTTAGTGTATGATAATTGGAATTCGCTAAGCTAGGAGGTAGTTAATGCTAACTCAATCCATAGTATTAAGGACAGGTATAAGTATCACTAAGTACACTATGAAACCGATGAGGAGACGGGAAGTTACGAGCTTTGGGCTCTTTCCCGTAAGCACAATTAGGTAATCAAAATAAATGCAATTAAAAAATAAAGTTAATCACACACACACACACACACACACACACACACAATATATATATATATATATATATATATATATATATATATATATATATATATATATATATATATATATATATATATATATATATATATATATATATATATATATATATATATATATATATATATATATATATATATATATATATATATATATATATATATATATATATATATATATATATATATATATATATATATATATATATATGTGTGTGTGTGTGTGTGTGTGTGTGTGTGTGTGTGTGTGTGTGATTACCTAATTGTGATTACCTAATTGTGTTTACGGGAAAGAGCCCAAAGCTCGTATCTTCCCGTCTCCTGATCGGTTCCATTTTAGACTTAGTGATACTTATCGTACCTGTCCTTAAAACTATGGATTGAGATAGCATTAACTACCTCCTCGCTTAGCGAATTCCAATTATCAACTACTCTTACACTGAAAAAGTATTTCCTTACATCCTGCAAACAAGTTTTCTTACGAAGCTTCAAACTATGACCTCTAGTTCTAGAGCCAGCCATATCGAAATATCGATCCCTATCCACTCTATCATAACCATGAAGGAATTTAAAGACTGTCACCATATCCCCCCTTACTCTTCTAGCTTCGAGTGATGGCAAGTCTAATTCCCTCAGCCTCTCATCATAACCGAGATTACGTATTTCTGGCACCAGTTTCGCGGCATGTCTTTGAACTTTTTCAAGCTTAGCTATGTGCTTTTTCAAGTGCGGATTCCAAAAGGGGGCTGCATATTCGAGTTTTGGCCTCACATAGGTTACATAAATATTTCTGAACATTTCCTTGTCCATGTGCCTGAAGGCTACCCTTACATTTGATAAGAATGCATATGCTGCCCTTACTACGCCATTTATATGTATTTCTGGAGACAAATCTGCCAGTATGTTTACTCCTAGATCTCTCTCATTTTCTGTCTCTTGAAGTTGTACTCCAGCCACCGAGTAGTCAAGCTTGGGCCTTCTTGCACTTGTACCCATTCTCATTACCTTACATTTTGAGGTATTGAATTTCATTAGCCACTTTTCTGACCACTCATGCAGATTATTTAGATCCTCCTGAAGTTCTCTACCATTGTTCTCGTTTTTTACTTTCTTCACAATCTTTGCATCATCTGCAAACATATTCATGAATGAATTTACAGACTCTGGTAGGTCATTTACATATACAAGGAACAAAAGTGGCCCTAAAACTGAACCCTGTGGAACTCCACTACTAACTCTTCTCCATTCAGACACTGAGTGTCTTACTCTAACCCTCTGTTCCCTTCCTTCTAAGTAAGTTTTTATCCATTCCAAAACATTTCCACCTATTCTAGCCATTGATTGCAGCTTCCTAATAAGTCTCCCATGTGGAACAGTGTCAAACGCTCTCTGGAAGTCTAGGAATATGCAATCTGCCCAGCCCTCTCTTTCCTGTAAGATTTGGCTTACCTCATCATAAAATTCTAATAAGTTTGTTACTGTTGATCTACCCTCTCTGAAGCCATGTTGCCTCACTGACAAAAAGTTGAAGGATTCCAAGTGAAGAGAGATATGTTTCCTTAGTAGTTTCTCCATAACTTTGCAAACTATGCTGGTCAAGGAAACTGGTCTATAGTTCAGAGCCGTATCCCTCCTTCCCTTTTTGAAGATAGGTATCACATTTGCTTGTTTCCAGCATCTTGGAATCTCCCCCGACTCCAGTGACTCCTTAAATATGATACTTAGTGCCACTGATATTGTGTTTGCGCATTTTTTAAGCACATGAGGGGATATGTCATCAGGACCTGTAGCTTTATGAACATCTAAATCCATCAGCGCTTTGCATACCTCTGTGGCTGTAAGGTTGATGTTCTCTAATACCGGCCCTTGAGCTTCTATCACTGCAATCTGAGGGGGTGGGGTATTTTCTACTGTAAATACTGACTGAAACTCCTTGTTCAATTCTTTGCAGATCTCTTCGTCCATCTCAGTGATGCTTCCATCCGCTCTCTTTAGCCTTAAAACCTGTTCTTTTACCTTCAGTTTTCCTCTGATAAAGCTGTGGAAAAGCTTGGGATTTTCTTTAGCCTTCCTGGTGATGTCCCTCTCATAGTCTCTCTCTGCCTCTCTCCTTTTACTTAGGTAGTCATTTCTTGCTCTTTTGTAGGTTTGCCAGGCATTTATGTTTTTTCTCCTCCTATACCTTTTCCAGCATTTGTCTCTCCACTCCTTAGCTCTTTTACACCCATTATCGAACCATTTCTCTCTGGCATGAATTACACCTACTTTGGTGACAGGTATGCAGCAATCTACTATCTTCCCATATTTCTCACAAAAGATGTCATACATTTCTTGTACAGATTTGTTGTAAAATAAGGTTCTCCAGTCAATAACTGCAAAAAGCTCATTCATTTTGATGTAATCTCCTTTCGGATAGTTCCTCCTCATGTCCTCAGTGCCTCTACTCTCAGGAAGAATATCTTCAATGATATACTCCATCAACAACACACAGTGGTCACTCTTTCCAATTGGTGGTTCATACTCAATATTTTCAATATCCAACACATTATCTGTGAACACTAGGTCAAGTAGTGATGGCTCATCCCCACCCCTGGCTCTTGTTGGTTCCATTACATGTTGGTGTAGGAAATTCCCTTGTACGCAATCTAGGAATCTTGCCCAAATGAGTCCTCACCACTGTGTGGGTCAAGATTTATCCAATCTATCTCTTTATGATTAAAGTCTCCCATAATCAAAATCCTACATTTTTTCTCCCGTGCCATGTTAACAACTGAGTTTATGACTTCAATAGTACCTATATGACTTTCCTCATAACTTTCAAGCCTATTTTGGTTCCTTGGTGGGCTGTATACAACAGTTATTATAATGCTCTCTGACCCAGTATTTATGCGAGCAACAAGAAATTCCCTGAACTCACTTTCTATAGCCAAGTTTATTTCTTCAACTTGAATCCTCTCACTTATGAGCAGTGCTATCCCTCCACCAGTCCTCTCACATCTTTCAACCCTTAGTATTCTGAAGCCCTTAGGAAAAACTGTGACACTGTTTATGTCCTCACTCAACTTAGTCTCTGTAATTGCTACTATATCTGCCTTACTGTTGTGAATCCTATCTTTTAATTCTACTGCCTCACCAGCTAATCCATCAGCATTTGTGTATAACAATCTTAATGAGGCCCCATCCCCTGATCTTCTGTCATTATCTTCTTTATCTCCCCTTTGTCTGGAAGTATTCTGTAACGAAATTTTTTCTTCTCTTCTTCATTTCTTTCATCATTTAACCTTCTTGCCTCTTGCAACAAGTTTTTGATCTTTCCCATCTCTTCCTGTGTTCTGTATCGTCTAATGAACACTTCTTTGCATTCTTGAAGGTCTTTTAGACTTTTG
>JAXCGZ010009043.1:0-14310 GCA_037179515.1 Halocaridina rubra
GTTCTTTGAGACTGGCTAACGTGCCCTCCTGCTAAGCGAAGACAGCGAAGTGTAAAGTATATATGACTACATAAAGATGATTTCGTATGAACTAACAGAAAAAGTATAAACGTATGGAGCTCAGATTAATTAGCTCTCATTTAGAGAGAGAAACTATTATAATTTTTCTAATGCCATGTTTTTGAATAATAGAGAAACTTGTTTAAGTTTTCTCTGCTTCAGAGTTTTCGAATTCCACTTGCGTGACGTGCTTAACTTGAATTTCAGTGTACTCTTTTCTGAATTTTGTTGCTTTTTTCGCCTGAGTGACCTTTCCTGACCCCCATTTTCTCGTCTGGCGCAAACATATTTTGCCTAAGAAAAGAAATCCTTCAGCTACCAATAACTTTGCTGTTACTAATCTATTTTGCTATAGTTAATTTTACCTTCTTAATAACTGTATTTTGGTGTTAGCATTATTTTAAGCATGTCAACTCCAGCAGTTTTTCTTCTTTGACTATCAAAATCGATTGTTTCACCTGGAAAATTACTAGTTAACCATATTTCAATGTCTACATGTAGAGATTCATTAATTAAATCAATTTTTTTTTATTGGCAATAGCGTATTTTAGAGGTAAGAATTTTTTCATTTACCACTCTCATTCTGGGGTGGCTTTTGCATATTTTGTTGGTTTAAAAGATTATATTTGTTAAGTTTTTACCCTGTTCCGCATTGTCACTGACATATAGTCAAGATTTGTAAGAAACTTTAATTATTTATCTTCGCGGTCGTTCTCTGATGGTACTTTACTAATTTATAGGTTAAAGAGAGAAACCTTGCGTTCTTTTTATCTGGTTCCACGTTACTGGCTTGTAACAACATACTATATTTTATATAAAGAAGGAACTTGTGTATCCTTTTTTCAATGGTCCCGCGTTTTCGCCTGCCACTATCGTATTTTGGGAGAAAACGACTGGGAGACCAGGAAACTTGGCCATTTTTTTTCTTTTTGTTATAAAACATAGTGGTCCAACTACTGTCAGGAGAATATGATGAATTGCAGGCAATTTCCCTATCTCAAAAGAAATTACCTTAGAAGACTATCAAAATAGTGCTTTATTTTTCTCTCCCACGCACACAGTTTTGATTAGTTTTTCATATTGTATTCTCTGAAATAAATCTGTTTTTGGCTTTGATTTTAAGTGATATTAAGTTGTCTCGTTTTGTAAATTTTATTTCAAAGAATAAAATCGTCTTTATAATATTAATACTTAGCAATGCATACAGATGTAAATTAGTAATCATATATTTAGATATTAAGATCTCAATCCCTATCAAAGGTTATTATGCATTAAAGTTTTCTTGGTAGAACAAAGACCACCCATACAAAGTCTGACCAGTACTTGTATTCTGTCACTTAAGATTATTTCTAGTGTAGCGTTAGGTGAAGTGTTTCTACCAAAGGAAAACTCTTAAGACTTTAGGGATCAGATATCATTATAACAACGCAACTAAACACAATATAAGTAATTGAACTATAATTTATATACTGCAGAAATATGACTAATTATGCCATTCATTGGTAAGGAATTTCTGTTCAAGAAAGAAGAATTGAAATTCAGAAATGCTGTTGTTACATTATATGAAGCTGATGGAACAAAATCCTTCATCTATTTCCAATAAGTGGAGACTGCTATGAACTTGTGTGTGAAAAACAAAAGACTTGTAGTTTAATTAAAATTTAGTTGGCCTTTGTGTTTATAGTCCGAGGACACAATACTTTTGATCAAGGTTCTAGTAAACAAAGTATTATCCCTTAAGAACCGGACGAATTCTCCTCCATGGACAAAAACAACAAAAATAGAGTTGGCTTGTAGTTTGCTCTAACCCATCGTCCTTGGTGTAAAAACTTCCATCTCTCAACACTATGACTTTTCCCTATTATTTTCCTGCTTTCGTGGCTGCTGCAAGTACCATTACTATTGTTACTTTAGGTAGACGCATAAAATACCTCTACTGTTGACTTAAGAACTGAAAAATTGACTTTCTACTTTCTCCAACTTTTAAGGAATTCAAAGTACGTTGACCTTGAATCACATAGAAAGTGAATGTAAGTTTGTTACCTATCTGTTGGAATATATAGGTTTATATATCAGGTGTTGTAGTTATTCAAGATAATATTAAGTTTCGCGCATTGTTTCTCAACAAGTAGAAAATAATTAGGCTTCACAACGGGATTTGCACATTTAATTTACTTACTTATTTGACATTCCGTTCACATTTAAGCATGTCAGGTTAATGCTTTCAAGCTTGCATAAATTATGACCTTAATGGCCCTCCTAGAGCCTACCTTATGAAGCTTCATGTTTCAGGAGACCTAGCATACTGCAGTTTATTTTTGAGTGATACAACGAACCCTCTAATGCATATATTCTAGTTTTTATACTTCTTTATTGTTAATGGCTAATGTGTTTTGTTGTGAAATGTAAAATGTATTCTTAAAAAAATAGAGACGCAAACAGTTTATTCAAAGGTCTACGGTGAATTGATAAGAAATTGCGCAAGTAAAACTGTCATTGTCAATGACACCCTCCAAAGGATTTGATTTTTTTTTTTTAAATCTCGTATGATCATTAAATATGCATTTTTCGTTTTTGTCTTTAATGCAACAATAAGGGATTTCGGAACACCTGTGTACGACGATATTACTTTCGAAAGCCTTTTTTTTAACCTGGTTTATATCTAAATCCCTTTTTGTTTCCGTATATTCTCAGCAATTATAGTTTGTCCTGTACGCTGCTAATACGAGTCATGGGATCTCTTTGGCTAGTTAAAAGATATCAAAAAATGAATAGATATTTCAGAGCTCCTTTTGAAGTGCCATTTTCATTTAGCAAATGAAAAAAAAAATTGAGAAGTTCTTTTTAAGGAAGATTTATTATTTAAAGAGGTATTTATTGCGTCATAATTTTTTACTTACTCCCTTGCAGTGTGACACTGGCCAAGTGATGTTTTGTCGGTATTAGGATCAAGACATGAGTTATTAGGAGATAAGACGCCATGTGAATGCTAGATACGAGGAATAGTCATAAACAGGTGTCCATGACAACTAAAACTATGCTGTACCATTTCTTCTCCAACATCATTAATAATTTCAAATGGATGACGTCCAATATTGCAAAAGGTATAATAAACCAATCTTTGCTACTTTAGCGTGTAATCTCCCTCATTATCTGTGTAGTCTGTCATACGCTCTAACTTTGCCTAACAAGTTTAGGATTGGATTAGTTTGCTTAGGTCAGGTTAGGGTACAACAGCATCCTGACTTAATCAAACTAATCTAACCTGACCTTGTTAGGTTAGGGTACAACATTCTACAGATAGTGAGGTAGACTGCACGCTAAAGTAGCACCAACCAATCCAAAGATTTTGAACCACCACTGTGTCCCTCACATAGAGGATATCAATGCAAATACACTGTATACCGTGGGTAGCTTTACTCCTTAAAGAACCTGAGGTTCATTTAATGCTTGTTCGTGGAACGAAAGAGTTTTCAGGACGACTAGTTGAAGGCGTGTTGCTAAAATTATAATAATTTCCAAGACCTGACGTCTTGGAAATAATGGTGTCTATATTGCTGGAATAAGTATTGCCTGGATTGGTTGATCAATTCTTAATGCCCCTTAATTAATCTTCTGACTTTGTCTCTTACTTTTAAAAGACTGCTTCATTGTTTTAAATTTCTATGTGATAATTATCAATCCCACCATATTAGGCAACATAAAACTTTTTTGGTCATGCAAAGAGTCCAATCCTCCTGTGCTCTAATCTTACGATCTAGGCTGTGCTCAGTATCTTTTTACCATTACATATATCTCAGTTTTTACATCCAAGAACAAACACAGCTAAACAGCTAAGAGAGGAAAGGGTTAAAGGGTTCAATTCTCCTTCTGCAAGCATTTTGTGTGTGCGCGCACGCGCGCGCAAAAACGAGAGAGAGAGAGAGAGAGAGAGAGAGAGAGAGAGAGAGAGAGAGAGAGAGAGAGAGAGAGAGAGAGAGAGAGAGAGAGAGAGAGAGAGAGAGAGAGTGTTATACCCGTGTCCAGTACTCGTTTTGTGGGTCTCCTTTATTTCTGCAGATGACAAAGGCGTCCATTGAATGACGTTTAGTTAATTGATCCCTCTCTATATAATTAAAGTCAAATATCTGGATATAGAAACCCCGAAAAGAAGTATGAGTATACGGTGACTTATGAAATGTAGCCAGTATGGTCTTGTATAAATTGAATATAGTCTATATTTGGCACATTTTAAAAAAATTCGGTATGTTATGAATTCCCCAGAGTCACTCGATCATTCTGGTTTAAATAATATTATGAACAAATTGTCCTAACTATTAACAGGCATAAGAACAAGTCTTACTAAAATTTTCATTTCATATGTGTCCTAAGAGATAGAGCGGTTTGTGGTTTTGATTAAAGATTACGCTTCTCATATGGTGCTGAAAACCTTCTGTATATATTTAACTATATGTGTTCTGTTGTTCACATCCTTGATGTCCGTTTATTCAAAGATGCAGCTATACAAGTCATGACAGTAAAATTCCTCTTGGCATTCCAGTTTTCAACAACTCCAAGATGTATCCTTCATAAATATAATTGCCCTCATTTCTGTCATCTGCTAGTTAAAGCCTCATTTCATGGAATTTACTAAACAGATTATTCCCGTCCAGCCCTAGATTATCTAGAAAGTTACATCAATGTTTCGCCTCTTGTTTTGTTCTAAGCCAATATTTCATGAAGGGCATCATATGTAAAATTGTAATTGATTTTAAGTGGATTTTTTTAAATCCATAATATTCTTTACAGATGACTGGGAACACCTGTTTGTAAATAATAATGGTCAGATTCATGGTTGTTACAAAATTTAGAATTGTAATAGTTAACCGGCTCAAGACATGACTCCATCTCTTTCTAGGGATTTTTTTCCTATGTTTACAGTGCTATTCATTTATTCTCTACCACTGTAATACAGGAGTGGAGGACTCTTTAACTCTTATTAATTTCCTTTTTTTTTCTTTACATTGCAGTGCCACGTAGTCTCAAGATCTTTCAAGAACGATGCACTGTGTCACTTAGATTCAGGATGGGTTTTCTAGAACATTGCATCCGAGGACATCAGCAGGACCCTGTCACAACCCATTTTGAATATGAGAGTATTATCTTGCAATTAAGAAGAACAATTATTGCCTTGGTGCATTATTCCAATCATCTCTTCTGGATAAATAGGACACTAGACGGTTTGCTTTCCGTTTTTCTAACCCGTTTCATATTCTTTTTGCTTCTCATATGCTGTTAGAAAGCTAAAGAGTACCGTAAATGTAGAAGGCTCGACTTGGGAGGTGACCGACACACAATCGAGTGAACCATGAGGCATTAGAATGGCATCCAGCCTTAATTCCCTCAGCTTTAATCTGTCCGTGTCTACTCCCATAGTGGGGATTAATAGTGACCCTTGAAAAACATTTTGCATGTGAATAAAGTTTGTAATGAAGAATTTAATGCAATGGGCAATATGTATTACTTTTTTATTTAGTAAACTACTAATTATAGAAGCTTGAGTATGCTTGTAAGATCCCTTCCTCTGTCTACAGAGTGTAGCCACATCTGCAACATACTGCACCTCAGCAGCTTGTAGTCACATCTGCAGCTGTATTTCATCCCTTTGCAGCTTGTAGTCGCATCTGGATTTGAATTGCATATTGCTGCTGTATGCAGCCACGTCTGCATACGTACTGCATCCCTCAACAACTTGTATCCACATCTGCAACACTACTGCAACCCTTTGCAGCTTTTTTCTACATTTGCTTCTATACTGTATCCGTATACAGCTTGTAGCCTCAACTGTAATGCATCTCTGCTGCTTTTATCCACATCTGCAATTATGCAGCATCCCATTTTATGTTCTATTTTAATATGTCTAGATTTGAGAGATATTGACATAAGTATAACTTGTTACAGGTGAAGGCTAATTGCAGAGATTAGGTGACAGACCTGTGATCGAGCCACTATGGAGTTTTAGGAAGGGCTACCAGCCTTAGTACCCCAGCTGCAGTCTGTGTCCACCTCCATAATTGGGAAAAACGATGATTATTATAGTTAGGAGAAAAATAAAAATTAAGGGTTTGAAGAAGCATTCACTTGCAAATGGTAAAATGAAAGTGGGTAATGGTCTTCTGTCGTGAGACCTGACAACCACATATAGTTTACCCCCTTCGCCTTATTACTTTGCACCCCAACACCCACCTGTCCCGATAAGCTATACTAGCAGACACTAGAAATTCCTTGTAGAGTAACTGGAAAATATATACGAGTGAATGAGAGAACCCATTATCCTGGATGATGTTTTGGCCAAGTTAGCTCGTATATACCCATCTCTATCGACCAATAATGAGTTATAATGTCATCATTTAACTCGTTTCCGTCTCCTATGCAAACAATACTTTTAGGTTTTACGAGATTTTTGAGAATCTTTTCATATAGTCTGTCACTCTATAATGACATTTACATCGTGTATTTCGCAGTATTGTCACTCTAAATCCCCACTTTGGGGGTGGACACAGAAAGGTTGGAGTTGGGAAGTAAGGCTGGGCGCGCCTCCTAACGCCCCGTGGTGACCTTGATCGTATGTATAAGCTTGTAATTAATTGGGGGGGGGGGTATCTTCATGTCACTGTAAATGCTTAATGAAGGTAATTTTGCAGTACTAATGAAATATCCTATATACTTAGGCTTGAGTGCCTCAGTTTCATAAGATTCACAGCTATCAGAGGTCTAAAAGTGACACGAAATTTAAGAATAAGCCAAGCACATGTATCATATTATTCTTATTCTTAATGTGTATATAATTTCATATAATATTGGTCTGTGTATTTGAATTCATTTCATATTGTTGTGAATCTCTTCGTATTCTCATAATTTCATTCAAGAGATACGAAGCACGGAGTTCAAGAGCGAGGCAAGCACCATTAGCATATTTTAATGCTTTTCGTTTCATGTCAGTGAAATGGTAATTTTTTCCTTGTGATTATTTAAATTTAACAAAATTATTTAGCTAACCAGTAGTAATGTTTTAGAACATATGCTGATCAGCGCTTTGCTCTTCTATAATTTCTTATTATTTTTTTCTTTTTTGCGATGCGAGTGAAAGATAAGTATACATAGATAACAAAACATCTTGTATCTTTAAGAAATACTGATACTTCTTTATTTACAGGTACGTGAGTGCTTGGATTTGCCAAAGAACAATTGATTAAAGAACCAAAAAAAGGCTCATCACTTACTAGAATAAATTATCTCGAAATTACAGCCCCTGTGGTATATACACTAGTATAAACAGTTCGAAATATGACATTTGTTTAAAGAAAATCAAGAACCCACCTTAGAGAAAATTGGTATTCATAACACGAGAGAACAGCTGTGTGTTTGAAGAAAAGGTAAGAAAATAATGATTTTGTACTACATAACATTTACCTTATATGTTCTATGAGGGGCTTCTACATATATACTGCGATATATAAGGGCGATATGTATAACTACTATGTAGAGGTGAATTGTCAAGCTTGGCAAGCCCACTTGGAAATAGGGGAAAAATATGCGATAAAGTGCTATCAATTATTTTCGTATGGAAATGTACTTAAACAAATATGATTCACATATGAAGGTATTATTCCAACTATTCTATGCAAATCCCACTCTTTTGAAGTATTTTCATCAGGTTTTTTATATATAATTTTTTCCAAAAATTATCGAAAATTTCGTAATGGTCCCCCATTGTCATTTTTTTGGATTTTTAAATTTTTTCTATTTTTTAGCACCGCATTTGGGTTGTACAGTTATTTTTCCAACTATTCTATGCAAATCCCACTCTTTTGAAGTATTTTGGTCAGGTTTTTTATATATAAATTTTTTCCAAAAATCGTAAATTTCGTAATGGTCCCCCATTATCATTTTTTGGGAATTTTGAATTTTTTTCAAAATTCCTTTTTAGCATTGCATTTGGGTTTTACAGTTATTATTCCAACTATTCTATGCAAATCCCACTCTTTTGAAGTATTTTGGTCAGGTTTTTGATATATAAATTTTTTCCAAAAATTATCCTAAATTTCGTAATGGTCCCCCATTATAATATTTTTGGATTTTAGAATTTTTTTCAAAATTCCCTTTTAGCATTGCATTTGGGTTTTACAGTTATTATTCCAACTATTCTATGCAAATCCCACTCTTTTGAAGTATTTTGGTCAGGTGTTTTATATGTCATTTTTTTCCAAAAATTATCGTAAATTTTCGTAATGGTCCCCATTAGATTTTTTTTGGATTTTTGAATTTTTTTCAAAATTCCTTTTTAGCATTGCATTTGGGTTTTACAGTTATTATTCCAAATATTCTATGCCAATCCCACTCTTTTGAAGTATTTTGGTCAGGTTTTTTATATATAAATTTTTTCCAAAAATTATCGTAAATTTCGTAATGGTCCCCCATTATTTTTTTTTTGGATTTATAATTTTTTTCAAAATTCCTTTTTAGCATTGCATTTGGGTTTTACAGTTATTATTCCAACTATTTTATGCAAATCCCACTCTTTTGAAGTATTTTGGTCAGGTTTCTTATAATTTTTTTCCAAAAATTATCGTAACTTTCGCAATGGTCCCCCATTATCATTTTTTTTTTTTGGATTTTGGATTTTTTTTCAAAATTCCTTTTTAGCATTGCAGTTTGGTTTTACAGTTATTATTCCAACTATTCTATGCAAATCCCACTCTTTTGAAGTATTTTGGTCAGGTTTTTTATATATACATTTTTTTCCAAAAATTATCGGAAATTTCGTAATGGACCCCCATTATCATTTGCTTGGATTTTTTATTTTTTTTCAAAATTCCTTTTTGGCATTGCATTTTCCTTGAGTAGATTTTTTTTTTATCAAGTTGGGCTAGACCTCAATTGATGAGTCATTGGGGGGAGAGTGGTTGAATGCAGATCAGTTCTCTCAGCCTATGTAGTTCCATGGCTACAGCTGAGGCTGCCCTGTACATATGACAAGCTCCTGTAGGGAAGAGAAGATGCTTTAGCAGACTGGCACCCCAATTTTACAATTTTTCTTAAGTTTAACCTTCCACTGAAGCCAGCAGGGTCGCCATACCTAAACAAAAAAATGGATGTCTCCCTTCTATTAGCTATTCTGTGACAAGTATAATACTATCAGAAGGAATGGACATCCAGCCATTTGCTTTCCTACACCCTTTAGTAAGATCTTAAGATAATGTAGGAATTCTTGTTTACCATCTTGCGTGTCACCAATCACCAATCGAATGGAGGTGGGCACAGACATCATGAAGCCAGGGGATTCAGGGTGGATATCCTTCATAATGGCCCGCAGCGGGCGTGGAATTTCTTTTCCTCCACAACAATGGGAATCCCTCTTAGTCGGCATTTACGACATACAGAGGTAAATACTTGGATGGAAGTCTTTCTCAATCATTATTATCATTACACAATGCAGTAGCACAGTGGTTTGAGTGCTTGACTTGAAAGTAACAATCCCATGTTTAATCCCACCACAGGGCATTAGGAAGGGCATCCAGCCTTTAATCCCAATTATAGCTGCAACCTGTATCCATTCCCAGTTGAGTTGGGATTACCAGTGACATAAATGGCAAAAACATTTATTATTATTATTACACATGGAGGTGTTGCAAGATGTGGCACTTATATGGAGAGGAAAGTAAAAGGTAGAGAATTAGAGGGCAGCGAGATGCTGAGAAGAAACTGAATAGCTTTATCTGAGAAGTAGAGGGCAGTGAGATGCTGAGAAGCTGAATAGCTTTATCTGATAAGAAAGATCAGGAATAGAAAACATTGAGAACAAGAATGTTTGGTTATAAAAATCCTTAAATTCTACCTTTATTGGGTCCAAAATAAATTTTCATAAAATAAGGCCCGTTCAAAACTACTGACAGGCCCAGATCTGATGATAAATCCATGCCTCATTTGATATTGTTGCTAACTGCTTTATTACGCGTCACTATTAATCTCCATCATAGGGGTGGTCAGGGACAGGTTGGAACTGGGTAATTCAAATTCCTCATTATGAGTTTTTCTAATCTGTGCTAACTTCAGGTGATTTATGGATTGGTATTTACATACATATAGTGTATGTTAAGAAAAGTGAACAAAAACGAACTTTTACATTAGGTAACGGAGAGCAGTTTTGTTCAAAATGTATAAAGGACAATAGAGTCTTATCTGTTTGTATATAAAATCGACAATCCTCCTTATAAGGGGAGGGTGGCTGAAATCAAAGAAAAAACCTTGACTCTGTGGAAGAAAATATAGAGTAGGAGATTCCCAGTCCCTTCACTCCATATGCCTGTCCTGTAACTCACCATTAATCCCCATTCGAATGGGGGTTGACACAGACAGACTGGAGCTGAGCAATTAAGGTTGGAGGCTCTCCCTGATTCTCCGCTTATCCCGTGACAAGCGCTCTGACTACAGCACGACAGTATATAAAAAATAATGATTTCAACTTCCTCCACTAAAACTCCTCTCATCTGTGATACTCTCTATCCTTATTTCTCTAGAAGTCCTCCATCTAGGTGCTGCATAGACATCCAAAATATTAACAAAATATAGGATCACATAGGCATAATCTCTAATCTCTGCCAGCTTACACTAGTTCCCTTCCTCACAAGTGAAGATTACTTATCTTGTAGTCTATTAGCTGTCTAGTTCTTAATCTATGCTCATAATATATTAACCTAACCTAATCTAAACTTGGTATGTGAACAATGATCATTGCTAGTTAATTAGCCAAGATAAGCTATATTTACAAATTTGGCAATTCATAATCAAAATATTAACCAGATTAGGTTAGGCTAGAGTTTGAGCCTATAAAATATTAACCACATTAGGTTAGGTTTTACACCAAACAACGGTATATCAAATTTCTGGAGGTAAGAATCACATTTACTGCTCCTACATTTCATTGCCAAAATCAATTATTGGCTTCAATTGCACATTTACCGATCAAGGTCCTTATACTGCATATATATATATATATATATATATATATATATATATATATATATATATATATATATATATATATATATATATATATATATATATATATATATATATATATATATATATATATATATATATATATATATATATATATATATATATATATATATATATATATATATATATATATATATATATATATATATATATATATATATATATATATATATATATATATATATATATATATATATATATATCTGTGTCTGTGTCTGTGTGTGTGTGTGTGTGTGTGTGTGTGTGTGTGTGTGTGTGTGTGTGTGTGTGTGTGTGTGTAAACTGCTAATATTTAAAGTAATATTTACTACTACACCCGTGTAATACCAGGGTATTTTGGACTGTTTAAGTAGTTCTCAGTGTTGTAAGAATTATGATGTTTCGAATGAATTTTATTTTCTTAAAACTCCTAATTTACTCAATCTCAGGTCAGTTAGGCTTGGTTACGTGTTACGAGAATAGGAATAATTTATGTTTTGAACGTCAGATTCAAGCAAAACATCAAAATCCACGAGAAAATTTTTTTGTAAATTTTATTACAATTGCGCCCGTCTCAATTTGGAGGTGGGAAATTATATTTTTCCTATGGTTCTGATGTGTCTTGAATAAATATGGCCTTGAAAACCGTAGGCAAATATATGATAACCTAACAAAACTAGAAATTTACGACATTTTTCTTACTGTTTTTGGTGTATGAATGCAAATGACCAGAAAAACTGTCGTAAATTAATTTTAGTCAAGATGAATTAGGTTAGGTTGGGTTAGCATATATTTCCCGACGGCTTTCACTCATTCAAACCTTATCAAAACAATGGAAAAAATTATAATTCTCATCTCCAAACTGAGACGAAAGAAACAGTAAAAAAAAAAAAAAAAAATCGCTTCCAAAGGGAAACGGGTGTTACAGTACAAATGTACCCAATTGCCCCTAACCTAAGGAAAGCAACTAGGAAAATTATGTATTTGTTAACACTGAACATTTCATTCAGTGTCTCTTGATTACATGAAATACTTGACTTTAACATTATCAAGGAGCAATTGTGCACTTTTGCATTAAGAATTAGGGGCTGTCCCAGGGGCAATCGTACTATTGGGCAAGTGTCTGTACTTCTGGGTGAACTAACATAACTAAAAATAATGAAGTGTGAATGTAAATATTCCCCTAACAAGTATATTAAAATTGGTTACAATTAATCAAAGTATTTACTACTAACTTCATAGTAAATGTAATAAACGGTCGGAAACCTATTTTCGTCCAACTGTATATCCATCGGCGCACACTAACACCTCGTAGCCTACCGTATTATACTGGCGCCATTTTATCCAGTGTGGAATTTAATACTGATTATGCAGACACTAGCCACCAAGCTTATAAATCCCTTAACTTTGAGGAAGTTTTCTAACCTGATCATCACGTCACACGGTCACAGTAACCCCTTTAGTGGTGCCATAATCATATTTATCTTAATATTTTCTAACTAGAAATTTGATATATTTTACGTAATTATACATTTTGGATTTGGCAAGACTGGAATTTCTTGCTTACATCCAAGTTGAAAGATATCGAGAACGTTGTTCTGAGAAGAGAAAACTATAATATCGGTATTTTATTAACAATGTTTAAGGTTATGAATGATATGACCTTAAGAACCGTCAAAAAATATATGCTTACCTAACCCAACCAAAGCTAAAAAAAATATTGTAATTTATAACTTTTTTCAAGGTCATATTCATTAAAAAAATATGTAAATGACTTAAAGTAGGTTAGGTTACCGTATATTCCCGACGTTTTCAAGGTCACATTCATTCACAACACATGAAAAACCAGAGGAAAAATATAATATTCACCTCCAAATTGACTTGTGCACAACTTTGAATATTACCTTAAATACTTTAATCCCTACTAATATCTTTGAAATCTAAGAGACTTGGGTTATCGTCCTCTATACACCTTAACGCTGGAAATGTCGGATAAAGACTGAGATAATAAAATATATATATATTTTGAAATCTTAGTCCCTCTCACTTTCTCCTCTAGCGATGACGTCACTGTAACCTAACCACGAAAAGCTGTACTTCTGAATTCAGTTATACATATTTAGAACTGTATAAACATGTAATTGAACGAGCCACTAGGGGCAGAAGTCATTGTTTTTTAATCACAATATATTCCAATTCATTAAAAACGTCATTTATAATCATTTAAAACCTATTTGCATATAAATATGATTTACAAAATAAATTAACTAAAATCAAATGCATAAATATACTTCTTTTTAAGCTTTGTTCCATTATATATAAGATGTTATAAAGACCTCAGTAAATACTGAAAATCAAAGACTTGTATGACCATTATGACATACAAACTTAATCTATGTAATAAAATATTATTCTAAATGTAATATATCTGGGTTGAAATTAAGATCTCTTTACAAAACACGAGATTTTTCATTGTCAAAGGACCTTTCAAATTCCCTTAGGTAGTTTTTGAAGCAGCAAAAAGTATAAAAGTCTTTCATTCTTCTTACATAATTGTGATTTTGTTATTGTAAATATTTAAATATACCACCTCGGGGGGTTAAGTTGGCATTGAGTGCCAAATTTTTCAAAATTGGCACTCTTCAAGAAGGATGAATTATAAAGAAAAGCTTACCTCATTCGTTAAAAATAAGTAAGCAAACTATAATTTTATTGCTTGAAATTTCTGCTGGTACTCAACAACTATTATGAATTACACAAGCACTGTCTAATACAAATAATTTTCATAGAGTTTTTCATCCTATTGAACTTGCTTCCTTTTAGGTACCCTAACGTTAATCCGATTGATTACAATAAACAAAAATTAAAAATGGATTTCAAATACAACATTTAATTTGTTGCTGATTTAAATCCAAGCAACAATCTCGTTCGTTGTTGGTACTTCACTCAAAGAATTTGATAGGACAAAATGAAAGGGACAGAGAATAGCATTCTTATTAGCACTTTAGAATATGCTTTTAATCTCGAGTTTCTCCTAATTTTGCATAATGCAAGTCAGGATAAATCACATATACTATCAGACGTAACTGTATTGGATAAATCACAATATCTTACAGTATGCTGGATTACATAATTTCATAATCAGTAAGCAATGTGCTGGCATGGAACAGGCGTTTAATATTCGTATAGTCTACGTATTAATCCTAAACC
>JAXCGZ010009044.1:0-14265 GCA_037179515.1 Halocaridina rubra
GTTTCTTAACATTACTAATTTCCAACTTCTTATTCTTTTTTATTTTGAGTTTACCTCCTTTTTTTACTTTAACAAACCACTGTTCTTCCTTACACTCCTCACTTATCGACATTCCTTCAGAAAATGTTTCTTCACCGGTTTCAGTGCTTGACGATTCGCCATCTTTATCCGTTGTTTCTTTATTTATTTCCGTTATCTCATTATCTTCAAGTATGTCTTCTTTTATAACCTTATCTAGGGCATTACACACTTCTTTGTCCTCTTCATTTACGCTTAATTGAGAAAAAGTTCCTTGATCCATATCTTTATCTGCAGTCCTATGCACTTCCACCGTTGTTACACCCGTTTCCAAGGGTACATCCTCTTTCCTCTTGTTAAGAGATTGATCATCATTTGGGAATGGTTCCTCTTGACTGCTACTAATGTGTGTCCTTTCCTCTTCATTTTCATCTGTGCATTCACTTTCATCTGTACATATTCCACTGGCTAATTGTATTTCTTGTACTAGCGGCTCCTTTGTTTTTTGTTTGTTATCTCCATCCTTTGTTTCATTGTCTGCTCTTCCCTCCTCTAAATTCCCTGTAGAGTTATCTTTATTAGCATTTATCTCTTGAATGGTGTGTCCAGTCCTCTTATTTTCCTCTACGTCTTGTGCACTATTCTTTTTCCTTTGAATATCAGGAAAATCTGTAGTATTATATATATTTATCCTGTCATCTAATTCAAAGTAACAATCAGCGGCCATGTGATTCTCCCTGCCACATTTAAAGCAAGTTTTCTGCTGTCCATTATAGTAGAATACGATATTATGACCGTGAATATTTAATGAGGAGGGTACACTCCTCTTCAATTCCATCCTAGCTGTTCGTATACCATTTAGAAGTCCCTCAGCCTTTCCGTATGCAAACCGGTTTAATCTGATTCCATAAACTTTTCCATAATTCTCAAGAATTCTCTCCAAAATTGCATTATCCATATCAAATGGTGCATAGCGAATGGATATATAAGTATATTGTCTACTAAAATTAATGATTTTTACCGTTTTGCCATTACCAACATCGACATCTTTCTCATCGTACTGATCACAAAAAGCTTGAAAGATGTACGATTTACTAAATTTTAAGACATACTTTGCCTTGCTTATCTGCTGAAATCCAACTATATCATCATGCTTAATTTTCAATACTTCAAAAATTACATTACACACTGCGCTATAATCAGGGCTAAATGAAAAAAAAGAGCCCTATGGAGTCCTGTCTCCTAATAGGCGGAGAAAAAGAACTCATCTTACATCAGGCTGTTTATGACGCAAGAATAGTCCTCGGGCATGTTCTCTTTTCGCCCATACCCCAAGGGTACCTCCCACAAAAGATTATGCTTATAAATCTAAGACTGTGCACTATATACAAACACTTATAAGCACAAATCAATCACTGTCACATTAAGCCTAATGTCTCAAAAAATAAAGTTCCAAAACGTTCTATTTCACTGAAATAACGAAGAAATATACAGCGCTTTCAAACCGGTGTTTACAACTCCGCTTCTCCAACTCGACTCCTCTAAGCGGTAGCTACATGGTAAAGCGGACATATTGGGGAAGTAACGAGCATGACATTTGCGAATTCAATCCCGCCACAGGGTGTTAGGAAGGGTATCCAGCCTTATTCCCCAAGTTCCAATTCTGTCTGTCTACCCCCATACGAATGCGGGCTAATTGTGACATAAAACAGCAAAAAATAGAGTAACTGCTAAGTTCTTACCCGTACTTACATTCAGTAATGAAAAACACTGCATGGGGGACAATTTGCCGAAAGATTATCTTTTCTTAAGATGTAAAATGTGACGAGATCTTCATATTTTTCTCTCTTCCTTTTCGACCATTTTTATTTCTCCCTAAAGATGATTTCCCTTGGGAGATGGACTGAAAAATGCGCTTTAATGGGAAAAGGGAATAGAAGGAGAAGGCGTGAAGTTGTGGAAAGGGAGGAAGTTCAAATATACATCTGGGATGGGATTTGACTAAATTATTGGGTTCTCATTTTGGCTATTCTTATCAGCTACATTATTATTTCTATTATTTCTGTTCCTCATAGTATGAACTTATTTCTAACCTGCTAAGTTTTGCGACACTCCGATTTGTAGAGCGCTTTAACATGACAAAACCACGACTGTAGCAAAAGAACCAATGTAGCAGAGCCTCATCACATCCCTACCTATATTCTACTATTATTTGTTTCGTAGCAAAGACAGATATTTGGGGACAAAGGATGTCAGCCGACCATTCCCACCTCTCTTTAAGATGTTTTCTATAACTCACAATAAATTTTAGGTGACTTTTTCTTCCCCTTTATCAAGGCTCTTCCATTAACAACCTGTGGCAGTAATGAAACTCTGAGAAAAAAAAAATTCATTCAATATTTCCACATTAATCATTACTATGTCATTTCGTTAAAGCTGATCATAATTGCGTAGGATTTGCCAAAAGGCTTGAGTTTTTCCCCTACGGTTTTTTTTTTTTCCCCAAGAACCATTAAAATCTCTAAAGAATCTCTCGTTGCCATATTCGTGACGTGTCATCTATGTCATTTATCAGAGACAACATGGACTGCGTACAACACTACTATATTTATCATAATCTTATATTTTACTTACTTTACACGAAGGTTAAAAGTCCTTTCATGGTCACATTCTGTTCGATAATCGTTTGGTCACAGGAAATATCACATAAGAAAAGCTCGTATTTTCCATTTTATTTACAACAGAAATAGATAGCATATAATGAGAACATATATGTAACAAAATCATGTATTCTATACACGTATGGAGATGAATCATAAATTAATGGATATGCAAAATATTCCCCTGATAGTCCCTAATTTACAAACTTATGTACAAAATAAAAAAAAAACAGAATGAAAATTTATTCGACATATGATAATTAAATTGGAATCCATTTCTGCGACTAATTACTAACATTTACATATTTAGGAAACTTGAACATCATTAATGCAAGCGATGGGAAATTAAAAGAGATTACATCTGAAAATAAATTCCTCATTTTTATCGGAATTTAATCAGAAATAAAATTCGTTTCTCGTATCAAGGAGTTTACTGTATAATGCATTGCTGTTATCTAAGTTGACTAGACAGTGATGAAATTCTGCATCTCTTTTGCACTACTTCTTTGAAATATTTTATAATAAAATCTATGACGATGCAATATATATATATACACAATGGGATACTTTAATCCTAACTTCAAAAAAGGAATAATGGAAATGCAGTGAGGAACTTATAGTGTGGAAAGCATCATCATGTGATCTGAATAGCAAAGAGAATTCTTCTAGCCCCTACATCACAGAGACAAAAATTATGTTACAAGGAATACATGGAATTAAATAACTTCATCTACAGACACTAGATCTTCATTTTTTCAGGCAGAAGAAAAAGCCTTCTACCTATAAGAGAAGACCAAGCTTATTGAATCACATAAATAAAGAACTACCCAAAAAATAAAAAATCTGTACTTAAATAATCAGCCACACTCCTACCACTACTCCTTTAAATAATTATTCCATATTCAATAAATCTGTAAATCACTGGAAATATATACCATATGTCTTTTACACACTTTTTGGCTTAAATAGGCCAGAAATTAAGAATTCAAATTATTATTTATCGACCTTATATAAGCTTCACATAGTAAAAAATGGGAACATGAAAATAATATATACTGACCCTGCTAAACTTGAGCAAGTCCAAGAAATTCTCTTGGATTAATGACACAACTCAACCAAAAATAATTTTCATCACCTTCATGTGTACATTTATCAATTGTACAAAAAATATCAACTTCATAATTACGTTTACCAAAATATGCTGTAGTTCAAAAAACTAAAAAGAACCGATAAATTTCATCCTCAAAATTCACTCTTGGCTACACAATATTGTTCAAGTTAATACTTTTCTAAATAAAACATAATCAAGAGCTATAAACACTAGCCTCACACGATTCTTTACAGTTTTAAAGCAAAGTATTCACTCGGATGTCAATAGGTTTCATAATTATCAGATAATAAATGTTTCAAAATGCACCATTTCGTAAGGAGTCACTCACTGAGTCTAAAAATACCTCTCTTTGGCTATGAAGCTTTGGTAAGTAAACCAACCGAAGTGAAACAGACAGGGCAACGTGATATTTTCTAAGATGGAGGCAGATCAGTCATTCAGAGAGTCTTTGCCAGAAATTCTCTACAGGCAAACCCGAAATTATCGTTTTATTAGAACTTGAATTCTATCAAATCTTGACTACATTATCCTTTCCAGAAGTTTCAGTTTAGAAATGTTGCCCTTTCTTAACACTTACATTCAACTCTTTACTATTGATCATTCATCAATTAGATATGTGTGCCTTGGACACCATGTCTTGGATCACCCTGAGGCACCATGATGTACTGGTTATTCAAGTTGGCACTACCTCGTAGATTGTTGCGGTTGTTGCCAATCTGGCCATAAATCGCAGAGTTGTTATTAATATCATTTAGTGTGTTGTTGAGATTTTGAGCACCAACTGCATAATAAGTACCTGTGCTGACAGGTACAGTGCCCCCAGCAGAAGCTGCTCCTTGTCCACCACCTCCAGTCGTGCCATAGATATTCTGAGTGCTTCGAGCGGTGGATGGTACTCTCAGATAAGGGTTACCATAAGCAGCAGAATATCGCGGATCAATATTGTTGTATAGTTGTCCAGCATAAATGGAATTCCTGTTGTAATTAAGAGGAGGGGGAGGGTTGTAGTCTCTGGAGTAATCTGTATATTGTACATAACCACCACTGTTGTTGTTCACTCCCTCCTGGAACATGTACGAAGAAAATAGCGTGTAAATATTATTTACAAATGACAGGATATATTCCCTAAAACATCATATGTAGAGCAAAGCATAGCGGAAGCAGCATCCCTTTCATAACTTAACCCGATATATCATTATAATCTCTCCCCACTGTGTGATTTAAATTTTATTTTGCTAGACAGACTGACAAGAATTAAAAAGAATATGGGAGTGACAATGCCTCAGATGAAGAATATTTTTAGTGTATTGAAAAACTAGAAAATAAGTCTACAATGGCATTTTTCATAGTCATGCTGTGTCATATAAATTCTAGTAAGGCATACACAACCTAAAGCTGAAACACAGTCATTTTTTGCTCAATCTCTGCTCTCCCAATCAACAGACTCAAGGATATAAAATATAGCTAAGAAGAAAGTACTCTCCGAACCTCTGCTGCTCTTTACTTTTTATTTATCAGTGTTTCTTAGGCACGTATGTGTACAATTCCTTATCGTCTCTCATCAAGGATATATATAACGTTGCTACTCAAAATATAAAAATAACAAACCTTTGGAGGGAACAATGAATCACCAAAGTCTCCAGCTGAGTATCTAAGATGATCATGTCGTCTTGCATTTGAAGTGGCAGTATCAGAGGTTTCCCAGTCACCGTGGGAACTGTAGTCATCATCCTCAGATGGTGACATATCTGATCCTGTGGCCGTGCGAGTTTCTACTTTTAAAACTGAATAATGAGTTGACGATCGATCACTGGATCTCATGCTGTGCTTTTCTAGGCCTGGATCTGGTGGGAAAAAGTGTCTATTAATTCTCGTTGAAAGAAAGATATATATATATATATATATATATATATATATATATATATATATATATATATATATATATATATATATATATATATATATATATATATATATATATATATATATATATAGATAGATAGATAGATAGATAGATAGATAGATAGATAGATAGATATTGCACATACCTAATTATCCCCCTGATCATTTCATTTGTTTCTCACTGACACTTACCATATCTATCCTTAAAACCATGCATAGCGTAGGCATTTCCTTTTTCCTTACTTAGCGAATTACAATTATCAATTATTCCAACATTGAAAAAACAAATCCTTACCAGCAAAGTTTTCTTGAGTGGCTTCAAACTGTTACCCTTAGTTCTAGTTCTAGAGCCACCCATATCAGATTTTAGCTTCCTATCCACTCTGTCATAAGCATGAAGGAAACTGGTTTCAAGTCATGATATGTCTAACCCCTTCGGCCTTTCCTCAAAACCGAGTTTATATATCTGTCACTAGCTTCGAAGAATGTCTTTGATTGTCATCCAGTTGGTTTATATGCATCTTTTAGTGAGGATTTCAGAAGGGTTTTAGTTATTCAAGTTTATATCTCACTTAAGCCACTTAAATATTTATGAAAATAATCTTGTGAATATACATGAAGTCCATCCTTACGTTTGCTAAGAAAGCATATGCTGACTTTACTATTTAGATGCATCCGGAGAAAAGTCTTCCAGTATATTATCCCTATATCTCTTTAATTCACAGATTCTTGGAGTTCCTCTCCTGATAATGAATACCCAGACAGGAGCCTTCTCGGAAGTATTGAAACTCTTTAGCCATTTGTCTGATAACTCATACAGATACGTTAGATCTTCCAGAAGTTTTCTACCACTACTTTTGTCCTTTACCCTCTTCACAACCTTTTCATGATCTACTAATATGTTCAAAATTTTATTTAAAGGTTGAAGATCACACATATATATGAAAAGGAACAGAAGTGGCCTTAAAATTGATCCTTCGGGAACACAATTGATAGCTCTTCTCCAGTCAAGCACCACATGTGATACTCTGGCCCTCTGCTCCCTTCCTTCTAAATAAGTCTTTATCCAGCCCATTACATTCCCACCAATTCTTGCCATTAGTTGAACCTTCTTAATGAATCTCTCATATGGGATTGTTTCACATGCGCTCTGAAACTCTTAAGAACATGCATCTTGCCCAGCTCTCTCTTTCTTGTAACATTAGGCTTACCTCATCATAAAATTCCAGTACGTTTTTTATTGTAGACCTGCCATCTCTAAGCCATGCTGTCTCATTGACAAAAATTAAAAAAAAAACTCAAAGTGAAGAGAGGAGTGTTTTCTCGATAGTTTTTCCATAATTTTTCAAATTATGCTAGTCCGTGAAACAATCCTACAGTTCATAGGGCTGTGTCTATATTTCTATTTTGAAGAATGGTACAAAGATGGTTAGCTTCAAACATCTTGGAATTTTCCCAGATTCTAGCAACTTTTAAACGATGATGCAAAGTGCCACAGATAATGTATGTTTGTGTTTTTGTGTGTCAGTCTGATTATATTTTTCCCAGCATGCTGCTACAGTCTGCCAATGCCAACAAAGTAACAACTGAAATAAAAAAATGGGAGGCAGGAGAGTTTCAACATACTTGCCTGTTCCCATTCCCTTCTATCAGCTAATCTGCTGATGAGAAATGCAATTTCTTAGGAAAGAGAGACAAGTGTTTCATTTCCATATCCCTTTTCATCATATGACATGCAAAAAATCAGAGGATGGAATATTTTCTTCTCAACTACCAGGGCTAACTCTTTTAGTCGGTTTTTATAAAATAATATGGAATTTCGTGGGTGGCATTCTTGTTTTAATTTCCAAGAATATCCCTTTAATTGCCTCCTACGACATTAAGAGAATATATACAATGACATTCTTTCTCACCCCCACCAGGGATGGGTTTCCTTTATTATTTCATAATATTATCTTTACAAGGAAATTCTAGCTAATTTTACGTAATAATCACAGGTATTTAAAAGTCAGGCTATTTTCAACCTTTTTTGATAATTATAAATCATACAGTCATGTAGCTAATATGGAAGTTTTTTCAGATCATTTAGCCAACAAAAACAGCAAATATAAGAAGTGAAAAAGAGAAGACTAAACATTTTATTCAAGAATTTTGTTGAAATTCCAAAAAGGAAATCTAATATTACACTCTTAACATCAAAGTCAATATCCCCCTCTGCTCTTACTACAATTCTTTCCCCCGAGCCAAAGCTAATGCTACAAGTGCCTCAGTAAAAGTCTCCAGTAACAAAAATGTAGGTGGAAGCTAATTTACATACCCAGTAGGGGGTTATGTTGACATGGCGCTGCAAGTGGCAAGTGTTAATTCCAGGCAATTAAACGCATCATAAAAAAGAAGTTAAACAATGAAAATTTAAAGGCAGGGTCATTATATCTGAGTGTTTGCTTTTAATTACTAAAGAGCTTCATCATCATTATCTATGAATAATTACGCAGTCATAGTTGAAAATTTTTCATTAAAAACCTACATACTTCACATACTTATTGTCAATATCGTAAATCGATTCATGGAATGGGAAATGAAAGAAAGAAATGTTAGAGTAAAGAGAGGGAAACACAGGGCGAACATAGATAATTAAGAAAGAAGAAAAAAGATGCATGTGAGGAAAGAAAATAACTAGAATTAAGAAATAAAAAGCATGAAGGAGAAAAGTAAAAGAGAATGACATTATCTTTTCGATGGCAAGTGTATGCCAAGTATTGAAGGAATTAAATGCTCATAAAGCTATGGGGCCTGATGATATATCCCCTAATGTACTTATGAAATGTGCTGCACTAATATTTATACCACAATGCATCATATTTGAAGAGCCTTTGGAATCTGGGGAGATTACGAGATGATGGAAACAAGCAAGCGTGATGCTGATCTTCAAAAAGGAACGGAAAATCACAGACCTAAACTACAGGCCTGTTTAACTGACTGTCACCATTTGACAAATTATGGAGAAACTGCTTAGACACATTTTTCTTCACTTGGTCTTCAATTTTTTGTCAGAGAGACAACATGGCTTCTGAGAAAAGGCCTATACCAACAAATCTGTCGGCATTTTATGATGCTGTAAGCCTATTTTTAAAAGAAATGAGAAGGTTGGGTAGTCTGTATATTCTTAGACGTGCAGAAGGCATTTGATAGTCCCACTGGGAGACTTATTATGGAGCTGCAAGTAATATCATTAATAGGTGGAAATCCTGGAGAAGGTAAAAACTTATTAAGAAGGGAGGGAACTGGTAGTCATAGTGAGACAAACAGCGTTGACTGGAGAAAGGCTGGCAGTGTAGCTCCACTGGGATCAGGTTCGGGATACATTTCTTCTGTACATATGTTATTGATCTGCTGGAGTCTGTATATGCATTTTAATTACAAGATGCTTGCAGATGACGCAAAAATTGAGAATAGTAAAAAATAGAAGCAGTGGTCGAGACCTTGATGACATAAATATTCTGCATTAGTGGTCAAACGAGTGGCAAATGAGATTCAATATATCAAAATGTAAAGTAGAGAAAATATGCAAAGGTGCGAGAGGGCCAATGTTTAGGTATTTCATGGCAGGAGAGGAATTCAAAAATCTGTAAACAAAAAAGATCTTGTGGTGTATTAGCAGATTTGTCATCGAAAATGCATATAAATGGTATAGTGCAGGCAGAGCATATGCTATCTTAGCATATATACTGATGGTCTTCAGGCATATAGACAAAGATATGTTCAGAAATATTTACGTGATTTATGAGAGGCCTAAACTTCAATATATAACACCTTTCTGGTATCCACACTCGAAAGCATACATAATATACTGTAAAAATCTCAAAAGCATGTTACAAAGCTGGTGACAGATTAGTAATCTCAGTTATGAGGGAAAGCTGAAGGAATTAGACTTTCCACCACTCGAAGCTAGACGGAAGAGTCAGTCTTTAAATCCTCCATACTCCGAACAGAGTGGATAGGGAGCAATACTTAGATACGGGTGGCTCTAGAAATAGAGGTCATAGTTCGAAGCTTCGTAAGAAAGGTTCTTTGCTGGACATAAGCAAGTATTTTTAAGTGTGAGAATAGTTGATAATGGAAATTCACCAAGTCTGGATATTGTAAATGGAAAATGTACTCAAAGTTTTAAAAAGATATGTAGGCATTAGTGAGTAAAAAATATTAATCCGGCAAAGAGACGGGGAGTTCTGAGTACAGGGCTCTTTCCCATAAAGGCAGTTAGGTAAATAATGAAAATTGTAAGTGCTTGAGTAAGACATATAAATAATATTTTCTCTATAGGTCAAGTTTTTTCTGCATTGTTATTGCTTTTGCTTCTTCATTAACATTAAAAACCCTATTGGAATTTGAGGCTATAACACAGAGCACCCACCCAGAGGACCCTGAATTCAAGTCCAAAAGTCAATTCATATTGATTCTTTTCGGCACATTTGATTATAAAATAAGGAAAGAGGGTTGGCGTACTTTGTCTGATCACCCATCAACTCAGCAAGGTTATCAAGTACACTATTAGAATGTAGATTACACAGTGCAAAATATCTTTGATAGGAACTTAAACTGCCCCCACCCTACTCTGGGATTAAGATAAAAAATATAAAAAAAATTGTTGGGTGTATTATATACGTCGGTACCATTGTCTTTCGTTCTTACATCATCTCATTATCAATCTACAGCATTAACAAGCGTTACATGTTCCCTTTTATACTTATAGTGCCTCTTACCTTTATATCCTTTTCCTTTCTTCTTGAAGAGAACAATGACGACGACTACAACAATAAGAAAGGCAATGCCTCCTATAATGGCTACGAGGGTCGTAACAAGTGGTAAGCTCTCTGTAGGGGGAAAAGAATGAATTTGTAACATGACGTGCATAGCTTTTTTTTTTTTTTTTTTTGGTCATTTTTAACATAGTGAATTTGAGTTGCAATTAAAGATATACATACTCACAGCAGATGCATGGGGGAAGCACAGTAACACACATTTAAATTTACTTTTTACAAACACTACTGTGTTATTCAAAATCTTAAGTTACATAGGTAATGAGTGAATAATAATTATATCTATTATATAAAAACGGAAGATACTCTGCTGATGAACACTTTAAGTACATTGTATATCTGCAAGAAATAATGCAATGAGAATCAAAGAGCAATTTAAAAGACATATACATATAATTTCTATTAATTTGTTTCACAGTTCTAAATTCATTTTTTATTCAGTAATCCATGTCAGAAAGATACTTAATTTATTTTCATTTCAAGTACTGTAGATGGCTGCATAAAAACAGCAATTTATTTCGTATACTGGATGAGCTACAAGTCTTCAGATATATGTAAAACCCCTTTACAATTACAATAGTCGTATATCTATTTCCATTACTGCCCTTGAAAGATACCATGTTCACTTACACTTGAAGTATATTTGTATAGCTGACATCTGGCGACTTATACTTTGTCTTGTACATTGAAACAATTTCCTTAATAAAATATATGTCTCTTGCTGGGAAAAAAAGGACTTTGAGGAAGGAAAGTGTTTTATTCTGAATCACCAGAAATCATGACCCCAACATGCCAAGACACTGCATGACTTGAGATTTGAAAGCGATTGGTCCATAAATAGTCATAGATTTCAAAAAACAAGATGTTATGCAGGCAATTGGTCGTCTGTAAATGAAGCCAAGAATCTCCAGGAATTCAATGGAGGTGGAAAGGGGAACCTTCTAATATGCAGCCTTAGTTGACCCAAACCTTTAAAAAAAAAAAGAAAAATGGAAAATGCACTGTGCAAAGCAAGCGTTTCAAGGCAAGGAAAAGGCTTTGCAAATATAACTACACTGTTTCTTGGAGAAGTAGATACATGCTGCTATTCTTCGCTGAATATTTCCCTCCGTTCACCACTGCCCTACATGGGTATATTTATGCACACATCACAATAGGGCTGAAACTTCCAGATACGACCTGAGGGGAGACGGAACTTGGTCGTCATATGTGAGACACTACAACCTGAACGTACGAGGTTTACATTACCATTAACAACTTAAGAGCTAGGATAGATTCATATCTTCTGTTCCACTACAAAAAGCTGACAACAGCCCACTGGGTAAAGAGAGGAAACTCAGCGTGATCACTAGCCCTGAAACAGTAGGTACCATCGCTTACCATAGTATTGAGGTAAGGGCACACAATATCAGCATACCAGTTACTGGTGTAAATAATGTAACTGAGGACAAACCATCTCATCAATGCTGTGTCCAGTCATAATGGTCACCGGACTAACTCTGCTCCAGTAAGTATTGGAACTTGTCTAGAAAGTTTAGATGGACTTATTAACCACAGAAAAGAACAGGAAGTCACAATGCAGTAACACTAGACAGATACAAAATCAGTTGGATTCTTTGGAAATTGCTCTATATTTTTCCTTCGATTAGCCAACTTTCGAAGCTTTGGAACATCTTCAAGCTTTCAGAGGTTGGTAGTACTGATAGCTCCCTTAATGACTCAACCACTCATGGTTCCCAGAACTCCAGAAGTGAGTAACTTGGAAAATTACAATGGAATACTTATTCCTGTCTCAAAAAGTGGGAACAACAACATTTAAATGTCTCTTATCACCTCAAATTGTTATCCTTACCTGCAGCAGTATCAGTGCTCCCGTATACCACTTGGGAATATTCAATGAGATGTAACAAGACAGCCTGGTCATCGATTATTGTATTCATAAGTGTTCATAGAGTTTATGAAGAACCTTCCAAAAATAAGCCATACAGAATGTTCCCCCATTCCAACTTGAAAACTCAATAAAAAGTCTGATGATTATTGAGTAGATGCTCTTCACTTCCAAAGCATCATTGTTCAACATTCAATCTAGACCAATGTTCCTCATCTACCCTTGCTTAGGCTTGCAGTCTGCATTTTATCTAACTTCAAAAGAGGAGACGGGTTCATTGGGCTCCTTACAGATAGCTTCCCTCACTTCAGTTCAATTTAGCTTCTTGCCAAGAGTAAAATTAACCTCCCACAGGAAACCAAAATTTGCAATACCACTTCACAGACAGCACGCTTTTCCCAGAGGATGTACCATAAACCTACCTTACTTTTACCTCTAAATAAAAGATTTTCTATTTCCTACCCAGAAGGTAATACATTCAGGTCTTTTGTTGAATTGAATAACATCTGCAACACCACTGGACGGCCACCTTATATAGTTTTAGTTTGTGATAGTCTAAATAATATTAATACTAAAGAAAAAAAATTATGTTGTGTCACAAAAAAAAGGACTTGATGTTTAACTTGACTGGTGTGCAATATTAATAATGCACTCATTGAGTAAAATGCTATTCTCCTCAGTCTCTGTTTTCCTGACATAAATATGTGGTGTTAGTATTTCTTTTAAGTTTTAAAGGTGATAATTCTTATCTCCTTTTCTCTCGTTGCTACTTATGTCTGTTTTTAGGCAAAATTTATAATGTACCTTTACAATGAAATCTCTAGCCTCTCTATATTAACTACATACATATAGCCTTTGTAATTTGCTGTGCACTGCAGGTTACTATCATCTCTGGTAGTTTATTAAAGTATAAAATAAAAATAAAAAGGTACTGAATATTATGAGATTAGTTTTCTTCTAGAGAAACCTAGAATTCCCTGTTCATCCTACTTAGGTTCTGTGTTTGTAAGACTCTTGATGAGATGCACGGAGACAGGGACTGGCGATCGGAGATAAGTGGGCTAGATTCAATACGTTTCAAGAATTGATCATTGAGCAAAGTTTCAAAAACTTTAGCGATAGAAGAGGTACGGGCAATAGGTCGGTAGTTTGAAGGAATAGAGCAGTCACCCTTCTTAGGAACAGGCTGAACTACAGCATGCTTCCAAAATGGAATAGATTCTGGTTGAAAGAATGAGGCAAAAAGGACGGTAAAGTACTCATAGTGGTCGTAACACAGATCACAGTTTTGAACATTAGCTTGAAACTATTAGTTCCGTCTTGGTTTAGAAAGTGTCTCGTTTCCAGGTGCAACTTAGTCACTCCTTGCAGAGATCAGACAGGCTGATGGGAGACTCAGAATACTATGTTTTCCACCCTCAAATTACCTTTTTTATTATCTATTAAAGTAATTATTCAAGAACATTTTTGCATGAAATAGAATAAAGTACTCAAATTACTTTATAAGATATAGTCCTTCACAGTACAAGAAAATTCCTTTAAATTTTATTACAGTAATTAATTAACATTAATCTTCATCATCTTTTGACACACTAACCTCGAAAAGCAATTCTGATTGCCATCTCTTTATCCAGATGGCAGACTGCGTGAAAGAATGGAAAGTTAAAAAGAATATCAGTAACTTCAACTAGTATAGGTTGAAAATAACTCGGAACAATAAACAATTAGAGACAGTGACAATGGTGAGAGGCTGTGAGGTTTCTTTAGAGTATTTTACAATAACATTACTGATGCTAATGACAAAATACAGTACACAGATGAGAAAGTGGCAAAGAAGAATGAAGATGAAAATAACGAAAGAAAATA
>JAXCGZ010009045.1:10000-14243 GCA_037179515.1 Halocaridina rubra
TTGAGGGTAGACATGCTTCGTGGTACTAATGGTTTTGCCCTTAACCTTGCACCTCCTAATAGGTCTGCTTCTTTCTCTCTTCACTATTCTAACATTCGTGGCCTGAACTCTAATCTTTCGTCTTTGGAACAGCACTTGGGTACTTCCCTCCCAAACCTCATCCTCTTATCTGAAACTCAGCAGTCTAGTCATGGTTCCACTGACCAATTTCAAATCTCTCACTATATTCCTTTGGCTCTATTATTATTTTCCAAATTCCACTGACTTTGTGTCTTTCTTTGAATATCTGTCCTCTTACCATGAGTCCATGCTATCTTCTCATGTACATACCAAAGTTCTTTATATTGGAAACTCCAATGAGCACCACAGTGAGTGGCTTAATTCTTCTCACACTGGCGTTGAAGGAATTGAGACCTTTGCTTTCTCTTTTACTCACGATCTGGAGCAAATTATCAAACATCCTACTAGTTGTTCCAATAGACACTAACATGTATCCAACACTCGACCTATTTCTTACTTCTAATCCTTCAATCTACTCTGTGCTTTCCCCTCTCAGTATCTAACCACTCTAAGATTTCAATTTTCCCCATATTTGCTCCCCTTCCACCAATTTTTTCTACTCATCACCTCCTTTGCCACTATGAGCGGATCGAACGTTAATACTTGCATTGCTTCCTCTTTGACTACCCATGGGATGACTACTGCTTTTGGTAACGCAGTTCTGATCAGGTAACCCTAAAAGTTGACGAAATCATAACACTGAAATGGAGGCGTACATCCCCTTCTCTATGAAACCTTTTTCTCCCCATAAGTCATGATTTGACCGTGCCTGCTCCATGGTTATTCAGGCAAGAAATTGGGCACACCAGGCTTGCCAAGCCTCACATATTGATTTAGCTCGCTCTGCTTTTATTATAGCCATGAATCGCTGTTATACTCAGATTCGAAGGTCTAAGGTTTCCTTTACAAGAAGGAAAGTTGATGACCTTAATTGCTCTCCCAGTGACAAATATTTCTGGTCCTTAGCCGAAAACCTCTCCAAAAACTTTTGAATTTCAAGCTTTCCCTCTCTCATTTGTTCTGGAGGTTCAATAGCTTGCCCTCCCACTGAAAAAAGCCACTCTCTTTGGATCTTATTTTTTTTCTGCCAACTCTTCCGTAAACGTTTCCAGCACACCTGTCCTTCAATTTTTAACCCTCTCTAACCTTATGCCCTCCCTTATCCTCTCTTCACGCAAAGTTCATAAGGTTCTTCGCTTGCTAAGACATCTGATCCTGATGGTATCCCTTAAGGAGTTTGCATGTGAACAAGCTCCAGTGCCTTGCCATCTTGTTTGCCTCATTCTAACAACCAGTATCTATTCTTCATCTTGGAAGCAAGCTGCAGTTCAACTTGTTACTCAGAAGTGTGACCAATCTATTCCTTCAAACTTCCAACCTATTGCCCTAACCTCATCTATTGCTAATGTTTTGAAACTTTGCTCAATGCTCACTTCTTGAAATGCCTTCAATTTAACTGACTTATTTCCAATCACCAGGACGGCTTCTAAAAAGCAAGACCCACTGCTGACCTTCTATCCTCTCTTACTCATGTATGGTCATCTTCTCTAAGGAACTATGAAGAATCCTTTGTTGTTGCCCTTGTTATCTCAAAGGCTTTTGACAGAGTCTGGCACAAGGCTCTGTTGGCCAAACTCCCTGCCTATGGTTTTACGCCTTCTCTATCTTTTCTGATTTACTGAATTCTTTCTGACCATTTTCTATCTGTAGTTGTTGATGGGGCATCATCTGGCCCCATTCGCTGTTGCCAGTGGTGTTTCACAGGTCTTTCACTTCCTCTGCTCCTTCTTTTCATCAATGATCTACAATCCTCATCTTCCTTTAATCGCATGTAACCTAAAAATTTTATTATACAATTACAATGCGCACTTTACTTTAGTGGATTAGTATAGTATTCGGTTGGCCTATGTCACCAGCCGCCCGTTGCGATACTACAGCTGAACCTCTTTTGGATGTTTAGCCTTCCTTCAGTTACGGATCCTTTTCTATGCCTACAGGTACACAAAATATTCTTTCATATTCGTTACACATCTCTTTCTACCCCTTCACCTCTGACAATTCACAACACTCCCCAACTCTGTTTCTCTTAGCTTTGAGTTTGTTTCTTTGTGCCCAGGCCCGATGAGGGCAGTTTTACTTCCAGGTGTGACACTTATAAAAAAAATGCTCCTCAATATCAGTAGAGATCATTTTGAATATGAACCAAGTATTATTTTTCGTTATTTTATATAATTGCTTAAATCTTACAGCATCTTCCATACCAAACACCAAAAGATATATCTGTCCTCAACGTTCAGTATATAATCTGATTAAGTTGACTCCAAGTGGTAAACGGGTACTGCAAAATTAGATTTTCTTTCTTCTTGCAGACTTAATTAATTCTGTTACGTCTCAAAATTCCCAGCGGTTAATTTGATCTTCATATGATTTATTAGTGAGAACGTCGAGTAAAGAGAAGATTGATATTACTCAAATTGAAGATTATTCTTAAAAGAGGATTTACTACATTCTTTGAGGGTTTTTTCTTGGCTCAAACTTCAAAATAAACAATATGATATTTTCGCGCTTGGCATGTTCACAGTATCAGTTAAGACAAAAATATTGCTTAAAAGAATTACTCAAATGGAGAATTGAATAAAAGTAAGTGCAAAAGTTGAGTGAAGCTCTTAAAGACTGATTATATGAGAAAGAAAATGTCTGCCAGAAATGAGTTAGCAAACTCTAAGCTTTTCAACAACTGAGGTGTTCCGAAGCCTTTGTTTTGTTAACAAAAGGAGGCTTCAAAATACAGACAAAGTGAAGTTTAGTTACACAAAGTGGATAACGAAATGCATTTCTATAATGCGATTTTACTAAAGTTTAGATCCAAGTTGCGACTTCCTCTATTGAGGTGAGAGTTCTCTTTAATGAAGAGAGTGAACTTGCTCATTCCATTGAGTATTTAATCAGATGAAGCAAACTTTAGTGTATGGTGTTTATTTTTGTGAATGTGTAAAATATGTTTAGTCTGACATTTTGCTAGTAAAAGATATTGTTTTCTTTCTTTGACTGTGTTACTTATCTCAATATAATTTTGTGAATGAGTTTTAAGTTGCATGAATGCATACATCTAAAGTTCGTTACTAAAAAACATTTCTACGTCTTTCTGTTGATTTTTATTTATTCCATATGTTGCTTAAATCCCTTTGATGGACTAATTAATGGTTGCCTATTTACAAAATATGCTAGAATGGGTGATCAATGGAAATTGCTGCTTGATTATGTTTACATAAAGGTCTATCATCTTATTGATTTTGTAACTGGAAAGAGTTCATTCATGGATGGATTAAAATGTTTAAGTTACATACGAGTAAATATAAATATACACGCAGAATGATGTAATTTCCAAAAGAATATCAAAAAAATTTGCAATATTCTATTTTATTTTTATTTTTATGAATATTCGTTAAATTTCAATACAATAATGCATTTTTTATCAAACGAATGTCTAAATACTAAAAATATACATTAAATATTCTGGTCTTTCTATGAATGCTCAATAAATTTTATTACAAGAATCCGATCTTTATCAAACAATGTCTATTCTGTAGCAACATATCAAATAAAGACAAGTCTTTCTTGTTTTTACTATATAGAACTAATCGAAGCAATCTAGGAAGTGGTTTTTTTTTCTTGATGGTTCCAAAAATCTTCATGGAAAATGCAACCATAGCTCAATACAGTAAAATGAAGGAAAAGTGCATCACCATTAGAAAAGCATTTTCTTTATAAACACCAACACATTACTGGGAAAAGCAGAGACAGAATCCTATTACAAACTCGATTTTTATGAGCGTATCTCCGGGACGGGCAAAGAAAACTTCCCTCATTGGTCCCAGGCACAAAGATAACATTGAGAAGAAGAAACTTATCATATTAAGGACAAGGCAGAAATTAGAGAATGATATGCAATATAGAAAAGGAAAGGCTGAGTTTTGATCCCAGTTTATTTTCATTTTTATTTATTTTCACAGTTTCATAACAAAAACCAAGGAATGATTGTCGTGTTATGTGTTACTATAAATGCCCATTATGGGAGTAGATATGGACAGGTTAGGGCAGGGGGTATTAAGGCTGAATGTACTTCCTAACTTTCCGCGCCTGGCTCGAACAAATATAGATGTATTACTAAATGAATAGTGTA
>JAXCGZ010009046.1:0-2500 GCA_037179515.1 Halocaridina rubra
AAGTATGGGGATAGACTAGAGCTACTGGAAGCACGTCCTCACTGGATGAACCCATATATATATATATATATATATATATATATATATATATATATATATATATATATATATATATATATATATATATATATATATATATATATATATATATATATATGTGAGTGTGATTACCTAATTGTGTTTACGGGAAAGAGCCCAAAGCTCGTATCTTCCAGTCTCCTAATCGGTTCCATTTTAGACTTAGTGATACTTATCATACCTATCCTTAAAACTATGAATTGAGATAGCATTAACTACCTCCTCGCTTAGCCAATTCCAATTATCAACTACTCTTACACTGAAAAAGTATTTCCTTACATCCTGCAAAGAAGTTTTCTTACGAAGCTTCAAACTATGACCTCTAGTTCTAGAGCCAGCCATATCAAAATATCGATCCCTATCCACTCTATCATAACCATGAAGGAATTTAAAGACTGTCACCATATCCCCCTTCACTCTTCTAGCTTCGAGTGATGGTAAATCTAATTCCCTCAGCCTCTCATCATAACTGAGATTGCGTATTTGTGGCACCAGTTTCGTGGCATGTTTTTGAACTTTTTCAAGCTTAGCTATGTGCTTTTTCAAGTGCGCATTCCAAAAGGGGGCTGCATATTCGAGTTTTGGCCTCACATAGGTTACATAAATATTTCTGAACATTTCCTTGTCCATGTGCCTGAAGGCTACCCTTACATTTGATAAGAATGCATATGCTGCCCTTACTATGCCATTTATATGTATTTCTGGAGACAAATCTGCCAGTATGTTTACTCCTAGATCTCTCTCATTTTCTGTCTCTTGAAGTTGTACTCCAGCCACCGAGTAGTCAAGCTTGGGCCTTCTTGCACTTGTACCCATTCTCATTACCTTACATTTTGAAGTATTGAATTTCATTAGCCACTTTTCTGACCACTCATGCAGATTATTTAGATCCTCCTGAAGTTCTTTACCATTGTTGTCGTTTTTTACTTTCTTCACAATCTTTGCATCATCTGTGATTACCTAATTGTGATTATCTAATTGTGTTTACGGGAAAGAGCCCAAAGCTCGTTTCTTCCCGTCTCCTGATCGGTTCCATTTTATACTTAGTGATACTTATCATACCTGTCCTTAAAACTATGGATTGAGATAGCATTAACTACCTCCTCGCTTATCCAATTCCAATTATCAACTACTCTAACCCTGAAAAAGTATTTCCTTACATCCTGCAAAGAAGTTTTCTTACGAAGCTTCAAACTATGACCTCTAGTTCTAGAGCCAGCCATATCAAAATATCGATCCCTATCCACTCTGTCATAACCATGAAGGAATTTAAAGACTGTCACCATATCCCCCCTCACTCTTCTAGCTTCGAGTGATGGTAAGTCTAATTCCCTCAGCCTCTCTTCATAACTGAGATTGCGTATTTCTGGCACCAGTCTCGTGGCATGTCTTTGAACTTTTTCAAGCTTAGCTATGTGCTTTTTCAAGATATTTCTGAACATTTCCTTGTCCATGTGCCTGAAGGCTACCCTTATATTTGATAAGAATGCATATGCTGCCCTTACTATGCCATTTATATGTATTTCTGGAGACAAATCTGCCAGTATGTTTACTCCTAGATCTCTCTCATTTTCTGTCTCTTGAAGTTGTACTCCAGCCACCGAGTAGTCAAGCTTGGGCCTTCTTGCACTTGTACCCATTCTCATTACCTTACATTTTGAAGTATTGAATTTCATTAGCCACTTTTCTGACCACTCATGCAGATTATTTAGATCTTCCTGAAGTTCTCTACCATTGTTCTCGTTTTTTTCTTTCTTCACAATCTTTGTGATTACCTAATTGTGATTACCTAATTGTGTTTACGGGAAAGAGCCCAAAGCTCGTATCTTCCCGTCTCCTGATCGGTTCCATTTTAGACTTAGTGATACTTATCATACCTGTCCTTAAAACTATGGATTGAGATAGCATTAACTACCTCCTCGCTTAGCCAATTCCAATTATCAACTACTCTTACACTGAAAAAGTATTTCCTTACATCCTGCAAAGAAGTTTTCTTACGAAGCTTCAAACTATGACCTCTAGTTCTAGAGGCAGCCATATCAAAATATCGATCCCTATCCATTCTATCATAACCATGAAGGAATTTAAAGACTGTCACCATATCCCCCTTCACTCTTCTAGCTTCGAGTGATGGTAAGTCTAATTCCCTCAGCCTCTCATCATAACTGAGATTGCGTATTTGTGGCACCAGTTTCGTGGCATGTCTTTGAACTTTTTCAAGCTTAGCTATGTGCTTTTTCAAGTGCGGATTCCAAAAGGGGGCTGCATATTCGAGTTTTGGCCTCACATAGGTTACATAAATATTTCTGAACATTTCCTTGTCCATGTGCCTGAAGGCTACCCTTACATTTGATAAGAATGCATATGCTGCCCTTACTATGCCATTTATATGTATTTCTGGAGACAAATCTGCCAGTATGTT
>JAXCGZ010009046.1:7500-14213 GCA_037179515.1 Halocaridina rubra
AGATTTGGCTTACCTCATCATAAAATTCTAATAAGTTTGTTACTGTTGATCTTCCTTCTCTGAAGCCATGTTGCCTCACTGACAAAAAGTTGAAGGATTCCAAGTGAAGAGAGATATGTTTCCTTAGTAGTTTCTCCATAACTTTGCAAACTATGCTGGTCAAGGAAACTGGTCTATAGTTCAGAGCCGTATCCCTCTTTTCCTTTTTGAAGATAGGTATCACATTTGCTTGTTTCCAGCATCTTGGAATCTCCCCCGACTCCAGTGACTCCTTAAATATGATACTTAGTGCCACTGATATTGTGTTTGCGCATTTTTTAAGCACATGAGGGGATATGTCATCAGGACCTGTAGCTTTATGAACATCTAAATCCATCAGCGCTTTGCATACCTCTGTGGCTGTAAGGTTGATGTTCTCTAATACCGGCCCTTGAGCTTCTATCACTGCAATCTGAGGGGGTGGGGTATTTTCTACTGTAAATACTGACTGAAACTCCTTGTTCAATTCTTTGCAGATCTCTTCGTCCGTCTCAGTGATGCTTCCATCCGCTCTTTTTAGCCTTATGTGTATGCGTATGCTTATATGTATATATATATATATATATATATATATATATATATATATATATATATATATATATATATATATAATGTATATATGTATATGTATATGCATATATGTGTATATATGTGCATGTATGCGTATATATGCGTATGAATGTGTATATGTATTTGTTTGTGTATATGTATGTGTATGAATGTGTACATGTATATGTATGAATGTATATATGTATGTGTATATATGTATATGTATGAATGTATATATGTATGTGTATATAAGTGTATATATACATATATATATATATATATATATATATATATATATATATATATATATATATATATATATATATATATATATATATATATATATATATATATATATATATATATATATATATATATATAAGTATATGTATGTGTGTGAATATATATATATATATATATATATATATATATATATATATATATATATATATATATATATATATATATATATATATATATATATATATATATATATATATATATATATATATATATATATATATATATGAATCATTTTTTACCCCGACCGGGACTCGAACCTAGGACCTATGATTACTAAGACAAGGCGCTACCACTACACCACAGAAGGTTAAAAGGAATCCAACCTTATAGCTTATATCTGCTATACTTAGGAATGAACGCATTCTATCTGAATGCCACTATGTTCATATTACAGATTCCCCAACCTCACTCGTGGCTTCATTTTAGCATTTAATTCAATTCCCAATCTCATTCGGGCCATGAAATATCAAATAAGCACATTACATATGTGAAAAGATGAATCATTTTTTACCCCGACCGGGACTCGAACCTAGGACCTATGATTACTAAGACAAGGCGCTACCACTACACCACAGAAGGTTAAAAGGAATCCAACCTTATAGCTTATATCTGCTATACTTAGGAATGAACGCATTCTATCTGAATGCCACTATGTTCATATTACAGATTCCCCAACCTCACTCGTGGCTTCATTTTAGCATTTAATTCAATTCCCAATCTCATTCGGGCCATGAAATATCAAATAAGCACATTACATATGTGAAAAGATGAATCATTTTTTACCCCGACCGGGACTCGAACCTAGGACCTATGATTACTAAGACAAGGCGCTACCACTACACCACAGAAGGTTAAAAGGAATCCAACCTTATAGCTTATATCTGCTATACTTAGGAATGAACGCATTCTATCTGAATGCCACTATGTTCATATTACAGATTCCCCAACCTCACTCGTGGCTTCATTTTAGCATTTAATTCAATTCCCAATCTCATTCGGGCCATGAAATATCAAATAAGCACATTACATATGTGAAAAGATGAATCATTTTTTACCCCGACCGGGACTCGAACCTAGGACCTATGATTACTAAGACAAGGCGCTACCACTACACCACAGAAGGTTAAAAGGAATCCAACCTTATAGCTTATATCTGCTATACTTAGGAATGAACGCATTCTATCTGAATGCCACTATGTTCATATTACAGATTCCCCAACCTCACTCGTGGCTTCATTTTAGCATTTAATTCAATTCCCAATCTCATTCGGGCCATGAAATATCAAATAAGCACATTACATATGTGAAAAGATGAATCATTTTTTTACCCCGACCGGGACTCGAACCTAGGACCTATGATTACTAAGACAAGGCGCTACCACTACACCACAGAAGGTTGGGAATGAGATTGGGAATTGAATTAAATGCTAAAATGAAGCCACGAGTGAGGTTGGGGAATCTGTAATATGAACATAGTGGCATTCAGATAGAATGCGTTCATTCCTAAGTATAGCAGATATAAGCTATTAGGTTGGATTCCTTTTAACCTTCTGTGGTGTAGTGGTAGCGCCTTGTCTTAGTAATCATAGGTCCTAGGTTCGAGTCCCGGTCGGGGTAAAAAATGATTCATCTTTTCACATATGTAATGTGCTTATTTGATATTTCATGGCCCGAATGAGATTGGGAATTGAATTAAATGCTAAAATGAAGCCACGAGTGAGGTTGGGGAATCTGTAATATGAACATAGTGGCATTCAGATAGAATGCGTTCATTCCTAAGTATAGCAGATATAAGCTATAAGGTTTGATTCCTTTTAACCTTCTGTGGTGTAGTGGTAGCGCCTTGTCTTAGTAATCATAGGTCCTAGGTTCGAGTCCCGGTCGGGGTAAAAAATGATTCATCTTTTCACATATGTAATGTGCTTATTTGATATTTCATGGCCCGAATGAGATTGGGAATTGAATTAAATGCTAAAATGAAGCCACGAGTGAGGTTGGGGAATCTGTAATATGAACATAGTGGCATTCAGATAGAATGCGTTCATTCCTAAGTATAGCAGATATAAGCTATAAGGTTGGATTCCTTTTAACCTTCTGTGGTGTAGTGGTAGCGCCTTGTCTTAGTAATCATAGGTCCTAGGTTCGAGTCCCGGTCGGGGTAAAAAATGATTCATCTTTTCACATATGTAATGTGCTTATTTGATATTTCATGGCCCGAATGAGATTGGGAATTGAATTAAATGCTAAAATGAAGCCACGAGTGAGGTTGGGGAATCTGTAATATGAACATAGTGGCATTCAGATAGAATGCGTTCATTCCTAAGTATAGCAGATATAAGCTATAAGGTTGGATTCCTTTTAACCTTCTGTGGTGTAGTGGTAGCGCCTTGTCTTAGTAATCATAGGTCCTAGGTTCGAGTCCCGGTCGGGGTAAAAAATGATTCATCTTTTCACATATGTAATGTGCTTATTTGATATATATATATATATATATATATATATATATATATATATATATATATATATATATATATATATATATATATATATATATATATATATATATATATATGATTACCTAATTGTGATTACCTAATTGTGTTTACGGGAAAGAGCCCAAAGCTCGTATCTTCCCGTCTCTTGATCGGTTCCATTTTAGACTTAGTGATACTTATCATACCTGTCCTTAAAACTATGGATTAAGATAGCATTAACTACCTCCTCGCTTAGCCAATTCCAATTATCAACTACTCTTACACTGAAAAAGTATTTCCTTACATCCTGCAAAGAAGTATTCTTACGAAGCTTCAAACTATGACCTCTAGTTCTAGAGCCAGCCATATCAAAATATCGATCCCTATCCACTCTATCATAACCATGAAGGAATTTAAAGACTGTCACCATATCCCCCCTCACACTTCTAGCTTCGAGTGATGGTAAATCTAATTCCCTCAGCCTCTCATCATAACCGAGATTGCGTATTTGTGGCACCAGTTTCGTGGCATGTCTTTGAACTTTTTAAATCTTAGCTTTGTGGTTTTTCAAGTGCGGATTCCAAAAGGGGCTGCATATTCGAGTTTTGGCCTCACATAGGTTACATAAATATTTCTGAACATAAGAACATAAGAATAGAGGACACTGCAACATGCCTACTGGCACACACGAGGCAGCTCCATTTTTGAATTGTATTTTCAGCATGTCTAACCTATTCTATTCTACTCTACTTATTTATTCTATTTTTCTTTTTATGATTTTTCTAATAAGCACTAAACTATTCATACCCACCCTACCTCTGTCATATGGCTATCTAATCTACATTTGAAGGTGTCTAAGGTATTGGCATTTACTATCATACTAGGAAGCTTGTTCCATGCATCAGCTACTCTATTACCAAACCAATTTTTACCAATTTCCCTTCTGAACCTAAATTTATCAAGCTTAAATCCATTATTACGAGTTCTGGTTTGATCATGAATTTTTAAAACTTTATTAATATCTCCCTTGTTAATCCCTTTAAACCATTTATACACTTCAATCATATCCCCCCTAACTCTTCGCCTCTCTAGAGAATGTAGATTAAGTTTTTTTAATCTGTCCTCATATGGTAGATTTCTGATATTGTGTATCATCTTGGTCATTCTTCGCTGCACTCTCTCCAAGGATTCAATTTCCATTCTATAATAGGGTGACCAGAATTGCACAGCATAATCTAAATGGGGCCTAACTAATGCAAGATAGAGCTGCAAAATAACTTTTTCCGTCCTATTGCTGACGCTTCTTGAGATAAATCCTAAAATTCTGTTTGCTTTATTTCTGACTGCTGTGCATTGCTCTCTTGGCTTAAGACTACCTGCTGGCTAGTACAGTGGTAACGCGCTGGCTTCGCATTCATGAGGTCGAAAGATCGGTTCCCGTCCAAGACCGAGAGTTTAAGCTGTTTACTGGCAGGAACTGCTGTGGGTGGACACCACATTGGGGGGTTGGGGCTTACCCTGGCTGACGAATACCCATTGTATTAAATGGAAATAAAGTATTATTATTATTACTACTCACAAGAACTCCCAAATCCCTTTCATACTGAGAACTCATGATTTCGTGGTTATTTAGCTTATAACTAGTATTGTCTTTTATAGTACCCATTTTAACTACTTTACATTTTTCAACATTAAATTCCATTTGCCATTTGTCCGACCATTCAGATAATCTATTTAGATCTTCCTGTAAAGCATGAATGTCTTCTTTTCCATTTATAGTTTTACCTATTTTAGTGTCGTCTGCGAATTTACTTAGGTTACTACTGATATCCGAATCCAGATCATTTAGATATACGATGAATAATAGGGGACCCAGTACCGAGCCTTGTGGTACCCCGCTAGTAACCGAGCCCCACTCTGATTTCTCTCCATTTATGCAAACCCTCTGTTTTCTGTCTTTTAACCATTGTTTGATCCATCTGAGCACAGCTCCTCCTATACCATGAGCTTCCAGCTTTTTCACTAATCTTTTGTGAGGAACTCTATCAAAAGCTTTGCTAAAATCTAGATATATTGTATCATATTCTTTGCCACAATCTACTGCCTCGTAAACTTCTGAATAAAAAGACAGTAAGTTTGTAAGGCACGAAAAACCCTTAAGAAACCCGTGTTGTGAAAGTTTTATCAGTCTGTGTAATTCTAGATGTGCCCATATTTTATTTGCAATTATGGATTCTAGAATCTTACCCACTGTTGACGTTAAACTTACCGGCCTATAATTATTCTTTTTAACACGTTCTCCTTTTTTAAATATTGGTACCACATCTGCCAATTTCCACTCCATGGGTACCGATCCTAATTTTATTGAATTATTAAATAATGCAGTTAGAGGACAACTAAGCTCTTCCTTGCATTCCTTTAATATTCTAGCATATATTCCATCAGGTCCCGGAGATTTATGAGCCTTTAATTTATCTATTTCTTTTATTACCTCCTCTCTCGCAATATTTAGTGAACTAAGTATATTATCGGGACTGTCTCTGTAAATGGATTCTACTTCCGGAATATTTTCCAAGTTTTCATTTGTAAATACAAATAAGAAATAATCATTTAAACATGTACACATCACTTTATCGTCATCTGTGATATGGCCATTGGCTACTTCATTTGGTCCGACTTTTTCCTTAAATTTTGTTTGATAATGTTGATAAAACCCTTTAGGATTTTCTTTAGCTTCTCCTGCTATTCTAACTTCGTATTTTCTTTTCGACTCTCTAACTATCTTTTTAACTTCCCTGTTTAACTGTATATATTGCTGCCTCACCTGCTCTTCACCTCTTTTTAGTTTCCTGTATATTCCTCTTTTAATACCTATAAGATTCTTTATTCTATTGTTCATCCATTTAGGGTCATTTTTTCTTGATCTGCAATGTTTCATGGGAATATAGTCTCTCTGACTATTCTTAAGAGTCATGACAAAATTGTTATATTCCTAATCCAAATTTATATTAACTGACGGGCTGCTGTTCTTTCCTGTGAGAGAATTTAATGTATTGATCTTATCTTGTGATAATCCTTGGCATGTGGTACTCAAATTTCGAGGTAATCCGCTACCTGCGACCTGACCTGCTGGATTAACTACCCACATCTGTACCCCAGAAATCCCTTCCCATACCTCATTAGATAATTTAGTTTTTAAGCCCTCAAAATCTCCTGCTCTAAAGTTTGGAACAATATTCTTATTTTCCTTTATAGTTTCCTTGAAAATTATGTTAAATCTAATGGAATCATGGTCACTGTTGCCCAATTTTTCACCAACTTCTAAATTTGTAACCAAATTCTCTCTAT
>JAXCGZ010009047.1:7500-10000 GCA_037179515.1 Halocaridina rubra
CCCGACCGGGACTCGAACCTAGGACTTATGATTACTAAGTCAAGGCGCTACCACTACACCACAGAAGGTTAAAAGGAATCCAACCTTATAGCTTATATCTGCTTTACTTAGGAATGAACGCATTCTAACTGAATGCCACTATGTTCATATTACAGATTCCCCAACCTCACTCGTGGCTTCATTTTACCATTTAAGTCAATTCCCAATCTCATTCGGGCCATGAAATAATCAATTAAGCACATTACATATGTGAAAAAATGAATCATTTTTTACCCCGACCGGGACTCGAACCTAGGACTTATGATTACTAAGTCAAGGCGCTACCACTACACCACAGAAGGTTAAGAAGGGTAAAAAATGATTCATGTTTTCACATATGTAATGTGCTTATAATATATATATATATATATATATATATATATATATATATATATATTATATATATATATATATATATATATATATATATTATATATATATATATATTATATATATATATATATATATATATATATATATATATATATAATATATATTATAATATATATATATATTATATATATATATATATATATTATATATATATATATATATATATATATATATATATATATATATATATATATATATATATATATATATATATATATATATAATATATATATATATATATCGGCAGCTTTTCCAATGGCTATTTGGAATCACAGTTTCACACTAACCTCGTGTAAAATTGTGGTTAGATGTAACCATAGTCTTACTGTCGGATTACTTTCCTGACACCAACCCTCTTATATGATGCGACCTTGGGACCTGCTCTCAAGCGGGCTAGCCTGATGCCTCGTCGGCTCATTTAGGAATGATGAATTATCATGTAAGATACTGATGGATTTATCATAAGAACGCCTAAGTTAGCTCACTTATCAATTCGTATATTACACTGTTGATAATGCTGAAGTTACATTATTTTTTTAATTTGTAGAATAAGTGATTTCATATAGGCTATGCACCATTTTGTGTCACAAGTAGTCTTTATGAAAGGGAGTGAACACAATTAGGTCTGAGTAGAGAGTATAAAATTGAATGCCATTCTATTCGTAAATCGGTGGGTTCGACACTGAATTAGTTACATCCCAACCCATGAGTTCAGCCACTGAGCCACCGCGGCAACCTATAAGTAAAAATAACTATAGTTCATTCACGCTGTATCTCTTCATCAGCTGTTAAGTGCATATTAAACATATTCGTAACATAAAATCCAATTGGATTTGTTCCCTCTTGAGATTAGGTTTATGTTATATGTATTGTATTGTGAGTCATGGATTTTATAAGACTAAAAATATATTCATTGATATATTTTTCACTCTTATTGCATTGGCAAAACAATATTGAAATGCTTGCGTTTGAGACTAAGGGTCTTTTTTGTTTTAAGTTTTTGTTTACTTGAATACCTCATCCCGAATTTCCTCATTAATGTGCAAATGAGACTGCATCGTGAGACAAGACGCAACGGTGTGTACCCTCATACCACCGATACTCATTATAATCAGCGTCCTCATGCTTCATATGTTGCTAAGCTTGCATTGCACGAATGCTAAAGAGAGTTTCAGATTCGTATCAGAGAATACGAACTCAAATGAAACATTCCCTCTTCCGATGCAAATGCGGAATAAGACGATGCACGCCACATTTATTTTACCATTATGATTCCTCCCACTTTGGCATTAAAGCCTTCTCAAATCACTAGGATTTCTGATAGATATGAAAAGGTCTTGGTCTTTATCTTGAAGAAGATTTTAAAAGCATAATTTTCCTAATAATAAAACTCTTAAATGTGAAGTAATTCCCAAAGCAAGAAAATAGATAATGGGAATACTAAACGTTGTATATAAAATATCACTTTATATAATTACTAGTATATGTTATTTATATTTTTCTTGAAGCACATGTTTCTCATCTGAAAAAATTTTATATTGCATTTTTGTCCAGTCTGTGCCACCTACGTAATTTATTTCTGAGCAAAAGAGACTTAATGCTTTGTATACATTAAATGAAGATATGGGGAGCAGTGCCACAGTATATGGAAAACTCCATCCCCTCCATCTATATGTCGCCGTATTGAACACTTTCTTTGTGTGTGTGTTTGTGTATATATATATATATATATATATATATATATATATATATATATATATATATCTATATATATATATATATATATATATATATATATATATATATATATATATATATATATATATATATATATATATATATAATATATACATATATATATATATATATATATATATATATATATATATATATATATATATATATATATATATATATATATATATATATATATATATATATATATATATATATATATATATATATATACATATATATATATATATATATATATATATATATATATATATATATATATATATATATATATATATATATATATATATATATATATATATATATATATATA
>JAXCGZ010009048.1:0-5000 GCA_037179515.1 Halocaridina rubra
ATGTAGATTAGATAGACATATGACAGAGGTAGGGTGGGTATGAATAGGTTAGTGCTTATTAGAAAAATCATAAAAAGAAAAATAGAATAAATAAGTAGAGTAGAATAGAATAGGTTAGACATGCTGAAAATACAATTCAAAAATGGAGCTGCCTCGTGTGTGCCAGTAGGCATGTTGCAGTGTCCTCTATTCTTATGTTCTTCTTCTTATGTTCAAGTAATTCTGTGTAAAATCTCGTCCTCTATTACTGTAATACAATCAAGAATATTTTTAATGGTTAAGCAGTCCCTATAGCAAAATAGCATACAAGATACCTTGCAAAGATTGCAAATTATTTTACCTTGGCAAAGCTAATAAAGATAGTCACCGTGGCTCAAGCGGTAGTGTCCGCGACTCTGAGGCGTCAGGTCGAGGGTTCGCGCCCCGTCACGGTCTGAGGTTAGCAAGGGCATGCACTCAGGGTAACGATTACATCTACCAAAAGAAGTCCTTCGCAAAAAGGCAACCGTCCTAGCCCTTAGTAGAAAAGGGAGTCAGTGACGTAAAACCGGAACACCAAAGCTAATAAAGATTTGATATGAGAGTAAATCATCAAAAATATTCAGTTAAAACAGGAACAATTTCAAATGAAATATCTATTCCTTTAAGTAATTTGACCCATAGGATGATTAGCCTGCAAGTAGAGTAGCGCAATAGTTAATGGATCAACTGAAAAATTTCCCCCCAGACCCACCCAGGGGGGAGATTCTTCAGTTGATCTGAGTTAGGGGGGAGATTTTTCAGTTGATCACACATGGGACCTGGGTCGGTGTCGTGTCGGGTCAGGTACCTTTGCGCGATTAAAAACCAGATTATCAAATGAGTTAAGGAATTACAAAGAATGAACGGGAGATAGGTAATCCATCTGCATAAGTCAAAGAATTATGGATTAACTCAAGCTGAGGTCAATATTGGTCGGCATTGCAAAGGCAGAATTGTATATATAAGCTAAAATTTTAGCCCTTACAATCATTAGTGAGACCAACCTAACCTGATCTAACCTAGCCTAATCTGAATACATAATCTGAGTACATAATTACAGGATATAAACTTTATAATGCTGATCGTAGTGCAGATAAAAGAGGGGGAGGGGTAATTATATATATTAAAGATAGCCTCAGAAGCTGCATTAAGTCTGGAATTAAGACAAATCTAAATTCAGAAACCTTATGGGTTGAAATTAAAAATAATATAGAAAGTCTAGTTGTAGGAGTAGTCTACAGACCACCTGATCTAGATAATATAGAGTCGCAAGTTATATACGATGAAATTTCTAAAGTGAGCAGGTCAAATAGAGTTTGCATTGTAGGCGATTTTAATTTTAGACATATTAACTGGGAAACCATAACAGGTGATAGTAGCTCTAAGGAGTTTTTGGAAGTAGTAGAAGACAATTTCCTTTCTCAGCATGTACATGAAGCAACACGGGGGGTGAATACACTAGATTTAGTTCTTAGTAATAGAGAAAACATGGTTACAAATTTAGAAGTTGGTGAAAAATTGGGCAACAGTGACCATGATTCCATTAGATTTAACATAATTTTCAAGGAAACTATAAAGGAAAATAAGAATATTGTTCCAAACTTTAGAGCAGGAGATTTTGAGGGCTTAAAAACTAAATTATCTAATGAGGTATGGGAAGGGATTTCTGGGGTACAGATGTGGGTAGTTAATCCAGCAGGTCAGGTCGCAGGTAGCGGATTACCCCGAAATTTGAGTACCACATGCCAAGGATTATCACAAGATAAGATCAATACATTAAATTCTCTCACAGGAAAGAACAGCAGTCCGTCAGTTAATATAAATTTGGATGAGGAATATAACAATTTTGTCATGACTCTTCAGAATAGTCAGAGAGACTATATTCCCATGAAACATTGCAGATCAAGAAAAAATGACCCTAAATGGATGAACAATAGAATAAAGAATCTTATAGGTATTAAAAGAGGAATATACAGGAAACTAAAAAGAGGTGAAGAGCAGGTGAGGCAGCAATATATACAGTTAAACAGGGAAGTTAAAAAGATAGTTAGAGAGTCGAAAAGAAAATACGAAGTTAGAATAGCAGGAGAAGCTAAAGAAAATACTAAAGGGTTTTATCAACATTATCAAACAAAATTTAAGGAAAAAGTCGGACCAATTGAAGTAGCCAATGGCCATATCACAGATGACGATAAAGTGATGTGTACATGTTTAAATGATTATTTCTTATCTGTATTTACAAATGAAAACTTGGAAAATATTCCGGAAGTAGAATCCATTTACAGAGACAGTCCCGATAATATACTTAGTTCAATAAATATTACGAGAAAGGAGGTAATAAAAGAAATAGATAAATTAAAGGCTCATAAATCTCCGGGACCTGATGGAATATATGCTAGAATATTAAAGGAATGCAAGGAAGAGCTTAGTTGTCCTCTAACTGCATTATTTAATAATTCAATAAAATTAGGATCGGTACCCATGGAGTGGAAATTGGCAGATGTGGTACCAATATTTAAAAGAGGAGAACGTGTTAAAAAGAATAATTATAGGCCGGTAAGTTTAACGTCAACAGTGGGTAAGATTCTAGAATCCATTATTGCAAATAAAATAAGGGCACATCTAGAATTACACAGACTGATAAAACTTTCACAACACGGGTTTCTTAAGGGTTTTTCGTGCCTTACAAACTTACTGTCTTTTTATTCAGAAGTTTACGAGGCAGTAGATTGTGGCAAAGAATATGATACAATATATCTAGATTTTAGCAAAGCTTTTGATAGAGTTCCTCACAAAAGATTAGTTAAAAAGCTGGAAGCTCATGGTATAGGAGGAGCTGTGCTCAGATGGATCAAACAATGGTTAAAAGACAGAAAACAGAGGGTTTGCATAAATGGAGAGAAATCAGAGTGGGGCTCGGTTACTAGCGGGGTACCACAAGGCTCGGTACTGGGTCCCCTATTATTCATCGTATATCTAAATGATCTGGATTCGGATATCAGTAGTAACCTAAGTAAATTCGCAGACGACACTAAAATAGGTAGAACTATAAATGGAAAAGAAGACATTCATGCTTTACAGGAAGATCTAAATAGATTATCTGAATGGTCGGACAAATGGCAAATGGAATTTAATGTTGAAAAATGTAAAGTAGTTAAAATGGGTACTATAAAAGACAATACTAGTTATAAGCTAAATAACCATGAAATCATGAGTTCTCAGTGTGAAAGGGATTTGGGAGTTCTTGTGAGTAGTAGTCTTAAGCCAAGAGAGCAATGCACAGCAGTCAGAAATAAAGCAAACAGAATTTTAGGATTTATCTCAAGAAGCGTCAGCAATAGGACGGAAAAAGTTATTTTGCAGCTCTATCTTGCATTAGTTAGGCCCCATTTAGATTATGCTGTGCAATTCTGGTCACCCTATTATAGAATGGAAATTGAATCCTTGGAGAGAGTGCAGCGAAGAATGACCAAGATGATACACAATATCAGAAATCTACCATATGAGGACAGATTAAAAAAACTTAATCTACATTCTCTAGAGAGGCGAAGAGTTAGGGGGGATATGATTGAAGTGTATAAATGGTTTAAAGGGATTAACAAGGGAGATATTAATAAAGTTTTAAAAATTCATGATCAAACCAGAACTCGTAATAATGGATTTAAGCTTGATAAATTTAGGTTCAGAAGGGAAATTGGTAAAAATTGGTTTGGTAATAGAGTAGCTGATGCATGGAACAAGCTTCCTAGTATGATAGTAAATGCCAATACCTTAGACACCTTCAAATGTAGATTAGATAGACATATGACAGAGGTAGGGTGGGTATGAATAGGTTAGTGCTTATTAGAAAAATCATAAAAAGAAAAATAGAATAAATAAGTAGAGTAGAATAGAATAGGTTAGACATGCTGAAAATACAATTCAAAAATGGAGCTGCCTCGTGTGTGCCAGTAGGCATGTTGCAGTGTCCTCTATTCTTATGTTCTTATGTTCTTATGAATAATGTTGTTGTTTTTGAGTTCAATTGGGGGAAATTGTCACGCCGGGCACTCAGGGGGGGGGGGGAATTTTCAGTTGATCTCAGGGAGGAGATTCTTCAGTTGATCCTAGTTAATTGCAATAACACTGTTGCTAGAAAACTTGAAGCCGCATTCGCACAGTTAACACCTAATTGTAACATTGATTTAAGCATCAGTCAGTTTTCCTTAAAACCAATTATATGTCGATTTAAAAATAAAAAAAATAAAAAGATTTTGCAAACAAAATCAGAGATTATAGAGAATCCAGCTTAGATTAATTATGATCTGGTAACCTTGGAAAGTAATTGCATCAATGATTCTCTACTTCTATTGTTGTATTATTATATATATATTTTTGTACTCTCAGTTCTTCCTTGTACTTTGACTTTACTATTTTAGTTGCCCTGATGATGAACTAAAATACAGTCTGAAAGATCTCAGCAATCCAGTTTCATTTTCCTTTGTAGCTGACCTCTGTTTATATATATATATATATATATATATATATATATATATATATATATATATATATATATATATATATATATATATATATATATATATATATATAACCAAATAAGCACATTACATATGTGAAAACTAGAATCATATTTTACCCCGACCGGGACTCGAACCTAGGACTTATGATTACTAAGTCAAAGCGCTACCAATACACCACAGAAGGTTAAAAGGAATCCAACCTTATAGCTTATATCTGCTATACTTAGGAATGAACGCATCCTATCTGAATGCCACTATGTTTCATATTACAGATTCCCCAACCTCACTCGTGGCTTCATTTTAGCATTTAATTCAATTCCCAATCTCATTCAGGCCATGAAATAACCAAATAAGCACATTATCATATGTGAAAACATGAATCATTTTTTACCCTGACCGGGACTCGAACCTAGGACTTATGATTACTAAGTCAAGGCGCTACCGCTACACCACAGAAGG
>JAXCGZ010009049.1:0-14116 GCA_037179515.1 Halocaridina rubra
TTAGCAACCCAATAAGAAAAAAACTATTAAAAGTTAACTTTTATTAGGTTGTTACTTGGGATAGACCTATATATATATATATATATATATATATATATATATATATATATATATATATATATATATATATGTATGTGTGTGTGTGTGTAAAAATAATGATACTTTCGCAACCCAATTAGAAAAAACTATTAAAAGTTGTTGAATTTGATTAGTTTGTTACTTGGGATATGCCTCTAGTGGTGGCGTTTGTTCGCCCTATTTAGAAATAGAGTTAATTGAAATAACTTTTTTTTTTGTTTCTTCAGACTTTATTTTGAAAAATTTCGTATTTTTCATTTAACTCATTGTGGCGTAAATAAATGCCACAAATAGAAACTACCCTAGACAGTGGTCAGTCACTTCAACATAAACACAAAAATCACATAATAATAATAACGAAAATAATAATATTAATAATAATAATAATAATAATAATAATAATAATAATAATAATAATAATAATAATAATAATAATAATAATAATAATAATAATAATAATAATGCACACTTAACACTTAAAATTCAAAACACTCTCACTCGTGAGACTAATTTTGCATACTAAATACAGAGACGGTCTCACCAGGTGAGATTTCCTCATGATTCGAAAGGGGGGGGGGGGTGACAGAAAATGGTGCCATATATTTTTTTTTTTTTTGCAATATTTTTTCTTTATTTTTCAGTGTTTATTTAGTGCCAATTTTATTTCATGATTTTGCATATTTCTTTTGTAAGTCACATAAGTGTAAATCCATGACAGGAATGCGGCCTAAAAAATAAAGATAATTGTTTTTTGGTAACGAAATTCGTGTTTTTTTTTCCCTAAAGCTTTGTGTAACTGCCTTTACAGCCCCCCCCCCAGCAAAGGCGGAAGTTCTTGATATTAGTCTTACTACTACCATCTATATATTATTATTATTGTTATTTTTTTATTATTATTATTACCCCTTTAGCAATTTCTGTATTTTTCTGAATATTTCAATGTTAAATCGTCCTTCAGATACGTTTCTCTAGCTATACCCTACATCAATCCTGAATATTCTTGGATATTCGTTACACATGTCATTTTATTTCTTCACATCTGACAAGTCACAATATTCCCCATTTCTGTTTCTCTATATTTTCTTCTTGCTCTGGCCTAATGAGGGTAGATTTATTTTTTTTCTTTTTGCCCGTCCTGGTGTAACAATCATAAAAAAAAAAAAATGCTCTCCGTACGGGCCTTTTCGGACCCCATTATACACGCCTGAGATGAACAGGTTGAACTCACTATTGTCATGTCTTTATTTTTCCGATTTTACGTCACGGATTCCCTTTTCTACCAAGGGCTAGGACGGTTGCCTTCTTGCGAAGGACTTCTTTTGGCAAATGTAATCGTTACCCTGAGTGCATGCCCTTGCTAACCTCAGACCATGGCGGGGCGCGAACCCTCGACCTGACGCCTCGGAGTCGCGGACGCTACCGCTTGAGCCAAGGTGACTACATTGTCATGTCTTTATATAACTGTTTATTTATTTATTTATTTATTAAATATTATTTATTTATCACTGTTTGTTTTTTATTCTATGATGTCACACACACACACACACACACACATACGGATGAAGAGATCTGCAAAGAATTGAACAAGGAGTTTCAGTCAGTATTTACAGTAGAAAATACCCCCACCCCCTCAGATTGCAGTGATAGAAGCTCAAGGGCCGGTATTAGAGAACATCAACCTTACAGCCACAGAGGTATGCAAAGCGCTGATGGATTTAGATGTTCATAAAGCTACAGGTCCTGATGACATATCCCCTCATGTGCTTAAAATATGCGCAAACACAATATCAGTGGCACTAAGTATCATATTTAAGGAGTCACTGGAGTCGGGGGAGATTCCAAGATGCTGGAAACAAGCAAATGTGATACCTATCTTCAAAAAGGGAAGGAGGGATACGGCTCTGAACTATAGACCAGTTTCCTTGACCAGCATAGTTTGCAAACTTATGGAGAAACTACTAAGGAAACATATCTCTCTTCACTTGGAATCCTTCAACTTTTTGTCAGTGAGGCAACATGGCTTCAGAGAAGGTAGATCAACAGTAACAAACTTATTAGAATTTTATGATGAGGTAAGCCAAATCTTACAGGGAAGAGAGGGCTGGGCATATTGCATATTCCTAGACTTCCAGAAAGCGTTTGACACTGTTCCACATGGGAGACTTATTAGGAAGCTGCAATCAATGGCTAGAATAGGTGGAAATGTTTTGGAATGGATAAAAACTTACTTAGAAGGAAGGGAACAGAGGGTTAGAGTAAGACACTCAGTGTCTGAATGGAGAAGAGTTAGTAGTGGAGTTCCACAGGGTTCAGTTTTAGGGCCACTTTTGTTCCTTGTATATGTAAATGACCTACCAGAGTCTGTAAATTCATTCATGAATATGTTTGCAGATGATGCAAAGATTGTGAAGAAAGTAAAAAACGAGAACAATGGTAGAGAACTTCAGGAGGATCTAAATAATCTGCATGAGTGGTCAGAAAAGTGGCTAATGAAATTCAATACTTCAAAATGTAAGGTAATGAGAATGGGTACAAGTGCAAGAAGGCCCAAGCTTGACTACTCGGTGGCTGGAGTACAACTTCAAGAGACAGAAAATGAGAGAGATCTAGGAGTAAACATACTGGCAGATTTGTCTCCAGAAATACATATAAATGGCATAGTAAGGGCAGCATATGCATTCTTATAAAATGTAAGGGTAGCCTTCAGGCACATGGACAAGGAAATGTTCAGAAATATTTATGTAACCTATGTGAGGCCAAAACTCGAATATGCAGCCCCCTTTTGGAATCCGCACTTGAAAAAGCACATAGCTAAGCTTGAAAAAGTTCAAAGACATGCCACGAAACTGGTGCCAGAAATACGCAATCTCAGTTATGATGAGAGGCTGAGGGAATTAGACTTACCATCACTCGAAGCTAGAAGAGTGAGGGGGGATATGGTGACAGTCTTTAAATTCCTTCATGGTTATGATAGAGTGGATAGGGATCGATATTTTGATATGGCTGGCTCTAGAACTAGAGGTCATAGTTTGAAGCTTCGTAAGAAAACTTGTTTGCAGGATGTAAGGAAATACTTTTTCAGTGTAAGAGTAGTTGATAATTGGAATTGGCTAAGCGAGGAGGTAGTTAATGCTATATCAATCCATAGTTTTAAGGACAGGTATGATAAGTATCACTAAGTATAAAATGGAACCGATGAGGAGACGGGAAGATACGATCTTTGGGCTCTTTCCCGTAAACACAATTAGGTAATCGCAATTAGGTAATCACACACAGATATATAAAGTATGAAATTCTGGTAGAATAGTCCCTTAAAGCGCTCTCTATCTTCGATTAGGCAAAACTATTCAATTAGCTGCTCTCAGGTTTCTTGTAATAGACAAGTGTCATTGATAATAATAATAATAATAATAATAATAATAATAATAATAATAATAATAATAATGATAATAACAATAATAATAATAATAATAATAATAATAATAATAATAATGGGGAGGCTCATGCGCTACTGCTTATCCTAATGATATTTAATGAATCAATGCAGTGATATTATTATTCAATCTCAGAACATAGCCTACATGTTTCCTCTCCTTGCTCTTTGGCTGCAAGAACAGAAATTCACTGAAACGGGAACTACGAACCTCCTGCTCTCCTATCCCTCTCAGTCGCCTCCTAATATACAGAGAGAGAGAGAGAGAGAGTGAGTCTAATCGAATTCAGAGGGTGAAGATGCTATTCCACAAACACTCCATATATCTGACAGACAGAGAGAGAGAGAGAGAGATGCCTCGGCAAGCCAAATTAAATGCTGAAAAGGAAACCCTTGGTGGTATGATGTACGGTTATGATGTCATTTCATTATTTCGCGAGACAGACAAGAAGAGACAGACGGGCAGACGGACAGGCATATAAGGATGTAAGATGTGTGCTGATTAGAAGGGGAAAAAAAGAGGGGAGGGGGGATTAAGGATATAAGGGAATTGGAGGGAAAAGCACGAAAATTAAATAAAGTAAGAGAGAAGAATGAGAGGGACAAACCCTCGTGCTAAGTTTTGATCTAAAATTCAGATTCTGGATTGGGTTCTATATAGCACAATAGAGCTTCGTAGTTTGTCTCATTTAAGTGTTTAATTAAAGGCTAATTCAGGGCTTTATTTACGATACATTTTGCATATTCATTTGTTTTATTTAGGTATTTATTTCATATTCTCCATTTGACTAGTCATAGACTCCCTCTTTATTTCATTTTCGTGTTTTTTTTTCAAGTCTTCCCATTCTATTTGCCCCTAAAGTGATTTTCCTCACCTACAGTGATTTTCCTCCCCTACAATAATTTTCCTCCCCTACAGTAAGTTTCTTCCATCCCTTTCTGTGACTTTCCTCCCTTACTGTGATTTTTCACTCCCCTACAGTTACTTTTCTCCCCATACAGTGACTTTCCTCACCCTACAGTCATTTTCTTCCACCCATACAGTTACTTTCCTCACCCTACAGTCATTTTCTTCCACCCATACAGTTACTTTCCTCCCCATACAGTTATTTCCTCCCCCTTACAGTTATTTGAGGTCCAAAGTCGAAAAAGAGTCAAGATATAAAGGAATCCGAATCAGTTTATAGAAGATATTACTGTGGAGAAATCACTACCGATTTGGGAATAACCCGGTTGTAGAAAGGATGTATAATATTTTCAAAAGATCTTTGATGAAACACGGCATGAACGAATGAAATAATCAAATCTATTCTAGAGTTCTTTTTCTCTAGAGTAAATTGAACAAGTGTGCCGTGTTAATTATACCTAAGTTCCTATATTGATAATAATAATGTAAAAAAAAACGTGGTCACTGCAAAGAAACAAGGAAACAACATTTCTCACCATACGCCTGAGTAGATAGTTCTCTATCTGTCAGTCGGCTGACCCTGTATGAAGCTCCTCCACTCTCTTCTGTCTGCATATAGTCTTTCCTCCTCCACCTGTTGCACGGATGTTCCTCTATTTTTTAACGTTTTGTCCACACAATCCAGCATCTCTTTCTTGGACGGCCCACTGGCCTCCTTCCTTGTGGCTGCCACGCCAGGTACCTTTTCGGATATCTGTCATCATTTTTGATAAATTTTTCGAATTTAAACAAAAAAGAATATTGCAGAGACCCCATCACAACTGCGTACAAGAAATTTATGCTGGTGTCTAATTTTTATAGAAGTCCGTGGATTTTATCTCGCTAGTTCCACTTAGATTAGAATTTATAACTTTAACAAGAGACAACATTGTCTCTGGATACGCTATCCTATTCTTAATCAGATTGTAGTATGATCAGATTCATATTCTTTTTTATTTTTTGCATGCTGACTTTGTGATTTAGAAAAGAAAATGTAATTTTTGTTTTTCTCAACTGTAAAACTAAAATCATTCTCAATTACGATATAAATGCAACGATGCTCTTGTCTATCACAAACGTATATATATATATATATATATATATATATATATATATATATATATATATATATATATATATATATATATATATATATATATATATATATATATTATGATTGTGACACCAGGACGGGCCTAAAAAAAAAAAATTTAAATCTACCCTCATGAGGATTGGGCACAAATAAAACATAAAGAGAAACAGATGGGGAGTACTGTGACTTATCAGATGTGAAGGGATAACAAGACATGTGTAACGGATATCCATGACTATTCGGTGTTGATGTAGGCATAAAAAGAGAACCCTAACTGAAGGAAGACTTAACACCGAACTATCCTGGAGAGTCCTGTTTAAGTCCACAAGACCCTTCAGCTGTAGTATCGTATACACACACACACACACACACACGCGCGCGCACGCGCGCGCGTGTGTGTGTGTGTGTGTGTGTGTGTGTGTACATATGTGCATTCAATTACACTTAATAGAATACAAAACTAGACAATGAATACCTAATGATCAAAAGAAAGTGCATGCGTGCGTATGTGCATTTAATTGCTCTCAATGAATAGAATAAAAAACTCGACTATGAAAAGCAAATGATCAAAAAGAAAGAGCTTAAAGTTCTCCATTGAACTCGGCATACTGCAGTAAATGTTTATTTTCTCACAGAATATTCTATGGAGGCAATAAAAAGGTTTTATGGTCATCACCAAACAACCCAAGAGGGACAGAATGGTGGTGCTACTTAATAGTTCGTATATGAAATACTGCACGCACGTCACACACACACACACACACACACACACACACACACACACACACACACGCACACTTTCCCATAAGCATATTTAAGTAATTTCAATTTTGAATTTATACACACACACACACTTTCCCATATTTAATAAGGTAAGAGATAGGAATAAGTGAAGGGAGATTGTGTATAGATGACACACGGAACAAAGAGATTTCTTCATACCTGGTAGCTCAGTGAACTGTGTTGGACCAGAGGGAGGGGAGTTGTCATGTGATGAAGCGGTGGGGGTGAAAACAACTGCGGCTGTCGGACCTCACTGTAGAATACTCTTACCCGCCTACTTTGTGGAAGACCCAAGCAGGGTAATATGGGGAAATGTGGCAACCCTTTATCACCAAGGAGCTAAGAGGAGTAGCTGAAGTATGTGTGGATCTTGGTGAATGCGTGTTTGTTGGCTCAGCCACCCTCTCTCTTACAAGGAGGAATGGGGCCATGTATGTGTATGTACAATTAGGTAATTATATACATGCACACACGCAGACACTTAAACATTTATACATCGTTTGTTTGGAGGCTTTGTGGCTTCCCTACCTCCCTTTTCTCATTTTTCCTTTTCTTTCACTTTGCATTATCTTTTTTCCTTGGGCGGGGAATAGAAATGCCTCCTCCGTGCTCCCCAGCGTGTCGTGAAGCTCGCCTATATGGGACGGAGCAAGGAGATTTAGATTCTTTATGTTTTCCATTTGTGAAGAGCCTAGAAGTTCTTGGAAATTTTTGTTAGAATAAAGGCTATAAAACCAAACACTAATATTGGAGCACTGAATGTGCCTGGTTGTGGAACGATCGAGAGTGGGTTGGGCGCTTTTCAGCGATTAATCTCCTCACAAGGAGAGTCCGTCGTCCTTTCTTAACTAGCTCTCTCAAGTATGATGAGGAGAAGCTCATACCTGGTTATGAAGGACCAACATAGTATGCACAGTTTTTAACCCTTTACACAACAGATATAAAACTAAAGAAATATATATATGTGACCCCCATCACTTAAGAGTAAATGATTTGTAAAGAGTAGTTTCTAACTCACCTCTGATTCGAGTTGCTAATATAATACGAATATATTAGAATCCCTTGTACAAGATGACATTGGACCGTGTGTTATATTAGCTCTTGAGATGAACTTTTAAAGCTGCAAATATGATAATGAATCAACGAAGCAGCTGATATTGCAAAATAAAGTTTTATTTTAACCTTAAGGAACCCGTAAGTTAAGTTGCTAATAAATACAATATTTATATGCTGCTTCGAGTTACGAACTCCTTTTTAACGATTATTTGTTATTAATGGCTAAAGACCACAGAATGGAATAAAGAAGAGAGACAATCCATCATACGTCTGGGAACTTAACTTTGCACAGTGTCAACAAATAGTTAATCATAAGTAAACAGACTTCCAGTCAATATGATTAGCATGGATAGGACAAAATCATCAATTTGTTATACTGACAGATACCCAAAGACAGCCATGATGATATACACACTAGAAAAAAAAAACACTTGAGAGTCCTTTTCGTCTGTTTGTTTAGTACATTGTTTATTCAATATATATGGGATTTTTTTTATAATCAATCTGATAGCATCTGTATCAAGCGAGATTGGAGAATATGAAATGGCATCAGTCTCTTCTAGGAAATATAGTATTATTATGTTCAACTAAAAAAGAATAATTATCAACCCAAGCGCTAATGGAGAAAGATAACTTATTCCTTTTCTAGTATTACATATAAGGATTAATAATTATATTGCAAATGTTATTTAATATTTCTATATTTTTGGGCATTTGAAAACATATATAAGAAACTACTTGATTAATGAAATGACCTCATGAATTCCCCTATTAAATGGACTTGTTAGAACTCTCGTAATTATAGTTACCATAATTAAAGTATCCTTTTAGTAAATAGATATTCGTATTAAGGAACTTGAATTTTATGGAATTAATGTTTCTCATGTATGACAGAGTATTATTAACATCATGGTTGATTTGTTGACGTTTACACACACACACACACACACACACACACACACACACACACACACAAGCAGAAATACGCAATCTCAGTTATGATGAGAGGCTGAGGGAATTAGACTTACCATCACTCGAAGCTAGAAGAGTGAGGGGGATCTTTAAATTCCTTCATGGTTATGATAGAGTGGATAGGGATCGATATTTTGATATGGCTGGCTCTAGAACTAGAGGTCATAGTTTGAAGCTTCGTAAGAAAACTTCTTCGCAGGATGTAAGGAAATACTTTTTCAGTGTAAGAGTAGTTGATAATTGGAATTCGCTAAGCGAGGAGGTAGTTAATGCTATCTCAATCCATAGTTTTAAGGACAGGTATGATAAGTATCACTAAGTATAAAATGGAACCGATGAGGAGACGGGAAGATACGAGCTTTGGGCTCTTTCCCGTAAACACAATTAGGTAATCACAATTAGGTAATCACACACACACACACAAGCACTCCACGTACAGTTGAAACAGGTTGATATAAGAACGATGGAAAGAGTCTTTGCTTGTTTTGGTTGCTCTCAGATATGCAGATTTTTATCTGTCGTTGTAGCCCAATTGGTATGGTGGCATGAACATTTTACCTTGCAATGCGGATTCAAGTTTTTTAAAAAGAATTTCAACATGTTTTCACCATGCTTATTAGAATATATATATATATATATATATATATATATATATATATATATATATATATATATATATATATATATATATGAGAGAGAGAGAGAGAGAGAGAGAGAGAGAGAGAGAGAGAGAGAGAGAGAGAGAGAGAGAGAGAGAGAGAGAGCGAGAGAGAGAATTTGCTCATATGTTTGCAGTATTTTGATATATCTATTATATATCCTTGCTTCAAACTTCTAAATATAAAATGGCTTCTCAATGAGTTGTCAGGCTCGAACATTTATGAAAGAAATAGGAACAAAAATCCTTTTGGAAACTGATTTATCATGTATTTCGTAATTAATATTCGTTTCTTATTACTTGTAAGCTTCTTGACATAACTCTCTCTCTCTCTCTCTCTCTCTCTCTCTCTCTCTCTCTCTCTCTCTCTCTCTCTCTCTCTCTCTCTCATATATATATATATATATATATATATATATATATATATATATATATATATATATATATATATATATATATATATGGGGGATGGCCGAGTCAAAGCACACATTAAAAAACATGAAACCATTTCACCCCATCTATCACTGCTCAGCATATTGGGGATAAAGTGTCACCACAAATCAGCCTCCAACTGCATGGTTCTGCCGCAGTGTAAGTGGGCAAAGCTCTCCATGATGACTCTCTGCTGCTGTTTATATTTACTCCGCAGCCTCATCTCGTCGCAAATAGGAAGAATGATTAATATTCACAAAGCAATGAGTGTATTGCATTACTTGCCTGTTATGCTAGTACAAAATTGTGTTCTTCCTCATGCACAGACAGATTGTCGAAGAACAAAGTGTCGAAAGACAAAATGTCGAAAGGTCAAAGTGTCGAAAGACAAAATGTCGAAAGGTCAAAGTGTCGCAAGGTTAGGTGAGGGTAGGGTCTTTCGACACTTTTATCTTTAGACACTTTGACTTTCGACACTGTCCTTCTACCGTTTTTCCTTAAGGGGGGTTTACACGGTCAAACGGTCCGTTGAACGCGGTTCAACAGACAAGTGTTTGAAGTGATGTTCGAACGTGTGAACGGGGTATTTGGTTGTCGAACACGTTTGTCGAACGTGTTCGACAACCATATACCCCGTTCACACGTTCGAACATCACTTCAAACACTTGTCTGTCGAACCGCGTTCGACGGACCGTTTGACCGTTTAAACCCCCTTTACATACTAAACCTTGTACCTCAGTGGTTGTGACTTGTTCCTCTAATTCCAGAAGTTCAGAGTTCGATTCCCGACCCGTAAGATGGTTTTATATGTATAAATAACAGTAATACATGATAACAAGTACTTATCAAATCAATACCAGATGATTGAACTTATGAATAATATTTCATATAGAGTTATAGCACCTATTCCTACATTTATTATTCGGAAGGTTTTTTCACCAGAAATCATTTGATCCAATTAATCATCAGCAACGGATGGCTTCATTGGTGCTATCGACTGTCAAACAGGAATCTAATACGCATGAGAATGATATTAATCCATTCTATCTAAGTACATAAACCATTTATCCCCTTATAAGGGGAGTTGCTGAGTAGTCTCCGTGGCAAAATGGTAGCGTCTGCGACTCTGAGGCGGCAGGTTGAGGGTTCGCGCCCCGTCACAGACTGAGGTTAGTAAGGGCATACACTCAGGGTAACGATTACATCTGACAAAAATTCTTCGCAAGAAGGCAACCGTCCAAGCCCTTAGTTGAAAAGGGAGTTTGTGACGTAAAACCGAAACCAAACCAAAGGGAGTGGCTGAGTCAAGGCACTATGCTCTGACTCTTTAGGAAGCGAAAATACAATGGAGAGGATTCCCAGTCCCCTCGCTCCGCCCAAATAGGCAACTCTAAAGACAAGCAGGGGAACATGGAGGAAGTATTCTACCCCCCTGGGGGTAATCTTATTAAAAGTCAATTAAAAATAAATTACCTAATTATAAGTTTGCAAAGTAATTAGAAGTAGTAATTATTAAAAAATTAACACTAATAATTACAGTAGCAATTTCGACAATGTCTTGTGAATTTACCTCCCAGAGATTTTTAGTACTATTAAGTATGTACCTTTCTATCTGTCTGAGTTGTACATGATTTTACTTAAAGATAACCAGGGATTATAAATGGCCGATGTACTTAATCCTTAGGGAATATTATATAAGAAATTCACTCTACTAACCATTTCACGAGAAGATAAATCGTCTCTTGATGGTCTCTCCTATAAAGAAGAAGAAGGAGAAGAAGAAGAAGAATTATAAATATTCTCCAAAAATTTCAAGTGAGTCGGAAAACCTTCCACAGCTGAATATGTTATGGCCTCGCGGATAAAATGTCTATTTGAGACTATGTCAGGTTTACAGACGTACATTTTTTTTTAAATATTTATTACTATAATTTTACTTATTGTTATTTTTTTAATTAAGTTATTATTATTATTATTATTATTATTTTATTATTATTATTATTATTATTATTATTATTATTATTATTATCATTATTATTATTATTATTATTATTATTATTATTATTATTATTATTATTATTATTATTATTATTAAGATTTGGTTACCATGGTGTGTGTGTGTGTGTGTATATATATATATATATATATATATATATATATATATATATATATATATATATATATATATATATATATATATATATATATATATATATATATAGAGAGAGAGAGAGAGAGAGAGAGAGAGAGAGAGAGAGAGAGAGAGAGAGAGAGAGAGAGAGAGAGAGAGACCTATTGTATTATGCGTTAAGAATTATTAATCAGTCTACCCAGTGCAAGATATTATTTTTTTTTATTATTCTTTGTTGATTCATAAAAAATGTCTTCGAATTTCTATCAACTTTATATTGTACTTGAAAATTTTTGTATTACATTATTCAAACCCATTCATGAGAAGTAATGAATAACTCCACGAGGATTATCAGAGAAACAACACACTGTGTTATTCATTTTCGTTACCAGGGAGAATCGGCCTCGTTAGGGAATACATCTCTATCATTAGTCAATGATTTGGGGTTTTATAACGGGGTGTGGGATAAAAATGGATACATAAATATAGTGATATCGTTTGAAGATGATAGAAATGGTCACTATCATTATTATAAGATATATATATATATATATATATATATATATATATATATATATATATATATATATATATATATATATATATATATATATATATATATATATATATATATATATATATATATATATATATAATATTTATAATATTTATAATATCGCTTTCCTTAATGCAGTGGAGAGAAAGCATTGGACAAGAGAGAGTGGAAAAGGCTGATAAGAAACCGCGACCCTATATAGATAGGGGAAAAGCGAGAGAAGAAGAAGAAAAAGAATATCGCGTGTCATTTATAATTGCCAGGTGCATAGTCGGAAATATTTAGCGTTATTATTATTATTATTTTTTTTTTATTTGCAAAGAGTGGCCTAATATATTATGAGATAGGTAAATTATTCATCTTATCAAATTGACTATTTGAGGTAATAAATAAATATAATAATATGATAATAATGAAAACTGATTTAAAATTGCAAATGGCTGATAAGAATGCTAACAATAGTTTTTTTTATTTTATTTATCACAGTATCCATAGATAAAGGAATGTATTTTTTTTATATAATTTGAATATGATTTACAACTTTACTAATATTCAAAATGTAAATTAAAATAACTAGCTTTTACGTAATGTAACTGAGTTTACTGGACCCAGCCAAACTATTTTGTCTATGTATGTAATCTTTCTTAGAAATAATGGTCTTGAATTTTTTATTTTATTTTAAAAATGAGAGGAGCTAGAATAGTCGCCGTGGTTCAATCGGCAGCGTCCGCGACTCTGAGGCGTCAGGCCGAGTGTTCGCGCCCCGTCACGGTCTGAGGCTAGCAAGGGCATGCACTCAGGGTAAGGATTACATCTGCCAAGGCAAGTCCTTCGCAAGAAGGCAACCGTCCTAGCCCTTAGTAGAAAAGGGAGTCCGTGACGTAAACCCGGAACAATGTGATTTATCCATAGACGTGAGATGAGTTACTAAATTTTCATCTTGAGTGCACTAGCAGAAAACATAGAAGTACAGATGGATGTAAGCTTTTTTTTTTTTTTTTTTTTTGACGAAGAGAATCACATGTGTTGATTGACCACTGTTGAGTTGGGGAGGGGGGCTAAACGGTGAATAATGGTCGCAGTGGCGTCCTCCGTCTGCGTGAATATGACCGCTGTTTTTGCATTTACAAGTTTCTTGTATAACTTTTCCAAAGTTCTTTCTATAACTTTTTCATTATATTCGTACAGCTTCGTACATTGTCACACACACACACACTCACACACACACTAACACACACACAAACACACACAGATATATATATATATATATATATATATATATATATATATATATATATATATATATATATATATATATGTGTGTGTGTGTGTGTGTGTGTGTGTGAGTGTGTGTGTGTGTGTGTGTGTGATTACCTAATTGTGATTACCTAATTGTGTTTACGGGAAAGAGCCCAAAGCTCGTATCTTCCCGTCTCCTGATCGGTTCCATTTTTAGACTTAGTGATACTTATCATACCTGTCCTTAAAACTATGGATTGAGGTAGCATTAACTACCTCCTCGCTTAGCGAATTCCAATTATCAACTACTCTTACACTGAAAAAGTATTTCCTTACATCCTGCAAACAAGTTTTCTTCCGAAGCTTCAAACTATGACCTCTAGTTCTAGAGCCAGCCATATCGAAATATCGATCCCTATCCACTCTATCATAACCATGAAGGAATTTAAAGACTGTCACCATATCCCCCCTTACTCTTCTAGCTTCGAGTGATGGCAAGTCTAATTCCCTCAGCCTCTCATCATAACCGAGATTGCGTATTTCTGGCACCAGTTTCGTGGCATGTCTTTGAACTTTTTCAAGCTTAGCTATGTGCTTTTTCAAGTGCGGATTCCAAAAGGGGGCTGCATATTCGAGTTTTGGCCTCACATAGGTTACATAAATATTTCTGAACATTTCCTTGTCCATGTGCCTGAAGGCTACCCTTACATTTGATAAGAATGCATATGCGCCCCTTACT
>JAXCGZ010009050.1:0-14096 GCA_037179515.1 Halocaridina rubra
ATGGCCTCAATTTGGAAAATAAAAACTTTGTTGCAGGGGTTTTCCTAGACTTGTCCAAAGCATTTGACTCATTAGACCATGATATACTAATAGAAAAACAAACTTGTGTGGGTATTAGGGGAACACCATTACAGTTATTTAAGAGCTACTTGAAAAATAGAAAACAAGCCGTATATTGTAATGGGAAAGCATCTTTTTGCAAACTATTGAGAGGGGAGTACCACAGGGATCAATACTGGGCCCATTGTTATTTTTAGTTAATATAAATGATATTTCCAATGCCAGTAATAAATTCAAATATATTCTTTATGCCGATGACACCAACCTTCTCTTGCATGATAATAACCTTGACCACCTGCATTCTGTTTTAAATAATGAACAAAATAAAAATTAACAACTTGATCTGTTAATAAATTAAAGCGTAATGTTTCCAAAACTGACTATATCTTATTTCAAAATAGATCTGTAGTACACAATACTGCTTGTAAGAAATTTTTGGGAGTAATTATTGATGAAAATTTAAGTTGAAAATATTATATTTAACCTGTCTGCTCAAAACTGTCCAAGACGTGTGGAATTTTGTATAAAATTCGCCATAATCTAACAAATGAGGCCTAAAAAAGCATATATTATTCCCTGTGTTATCCCTGTTTTGTTCTGACATCAAAGATATTAAATATATTAAAAATAAAGCCCCAGGACATTCAGGTATTGATAAATTAATACTATCCCACTTACCAAATATAGCAATTCATGAATTATTAGATATTTTTAACTCTTTGTTTATCCACAGGTTATTTTCCGAAAATATTTCAATTGTCAATACTGATTTTTATACCAAAGCCTGGAAAAAACACCACCTTAGGTAACAATTATCGTCCTATATCTCTCTTAGAAGTCCCAGGGAAAATATTTGAAAAGATAATACATTCCAGAGTTTATAAATACTTAGAACTAAATGATTGTTTTCCCTCCAACCAGCACGGATTTCGAAAGGGTAGAGGCACTCATACAGCACTAACTTATTTATATGAAAAAATAACCATCTCACAAAAGTTCAGGAAAAAGTGCAATGTCTTGAGCAGGGATGTTTCCTCTGCTTTTGACAAAGTATGGAGAGATGGACTCAGATATAAAATCATAGAACTTCAGTTACCCCCATTAATAACAAAAAAAATTATCAGACTTCATATCTAATAGAAAGTCAATTGTCAAAATTAACGAACACATGGGAACTCAATTTGAACTTAGAGCAGGTGTCCCCCAAGGATCGAATCTGAGTCCACTTCTCTATGCTATATTCACGAGAGATATACCAAAACCAGGATTAGGTTGTTCAACAATTATATTTGCTGATGACATCACTCAAATAATTTCTGATTATAATAAAAGATTTCTAGCAAGAAAAACACAGCGGGAAATAATTAGAATAAATGACTATGAGTAAAAATGGAAAATTAAAACTAATATTGACAAATTCCAACTTTTATCTATTTTGTTGAGGTATGACTACTATGAGTCATGATGGTGGATAAAGAGCAATCTTGGGGATATAATTGAATGTCACAGTCACCGGTTATTATTTGTTTACTTTAAGAATGAAGCGTCATACAACGTTAAGACACGGACAAAAAGAAAATGCCAGCTTGGAAAATATGTACTGGGCATATATATAAAAAATATATCAATTATATTATTGTGAAAAATATTAATCTAATTAGTAAACTTAAGAAAAATATATTTGTCGATTAAGTTTACCCTCAACACCCCCACTTAAACTTAAGGTGGCAAATATTCAGCATACAATGTATATATAAGTATACAGGAATCAATGACATATTATGATATATAAGTAGAGCAGCAAATATCAAGTAAATTATTATAGTGTAAGTATTACACATGGCATGGAGCAGGTAAAATGGTAGAAATTTATAAAAGAACATAGCTAGGTAAAGAAGCAAATTCCTAGAAAACATCATATTCTTAGTAATCAATAATAAGGTATTCAACAGATTATAATTTGCAAAATATTATATGCATATGAATAATAATTGGAATGAATGCAAAATGAAAAAAACAAAACAAAACATACAACATAGAGAAAAATAGAAATGGTATTTGCAAATTATATATAGAAAAAGATTATATATACAATGGTACACACATTATGTGGTGTATGCGCTGCCCCTCAAGGAAGTAAATTTATTTAATTTATCCTTTGTTGCTGGCTTTGTGAAAATATCTGCGATATTATCGCTTGAAGGTACATAAACTAATTTAACTGCACCGTTCTGAATTTCAGATCTTATGTAATGGTATCTAATGTCTATATGCTTTGTACGCTGATGGTGTACAGGATTTTTAGCCAGACATATTGCACCTTGATTGTCTACATGAAGTGTTACAGTGGTTTCATTACCAGCATTCATATCCAACAAAAGCTGACTTAAAAACATAGCTTCCTGGATGGCAGACGTTAGAGCAATGTACTCTGCCTTGCAGGTTGATTAGGCTACAATCTGCTGTTTTCGACTTTTCCAAGAAATCAAAGGACCATCATCACATAACATAAAGCCATATCCAGAGATACTGCATCTATCAGATGATGCACCCAGAGTCGGAATCACAAAACCCTTGAGGCTTAAGCATTTCACAAGTTTGCTTTTTGAAAGTCAAACCAACATTTATAGTACCTTTAAGATACCTTAGAACATGCCTAGCCATATTTAAGTGAGCTTTTGTTGGATTATTCATATTTTGAGACAATGTAGTTACAATGTAACAAAGATCAGGACGCGTACAGGTCATAAGATATATAAGACTGCCAACCATCTCTCTATACAGTCTTGAATCGGGTAATTTCTCAGAATGGTTATCTATGACTTTACTAACACTCAAATCACAAGGAGTGGCTTTTGGTTTGCAATCTGTCATATTGAACCTATTCAACAGTTTCTCAATGTACCTTGACTGTACCATCACAAACTTCTCAGAATCATGTTTGAATTCAATACCTAAAAACCATGAAATATTACCAAAGTCCTTCATCTTAAAATTATGGCAAAGAGAACTTTTGGTAGCATTGAGCAAAGTTTCATTACTAGCAGCAATGATTGTCATCAACCCAGATAATTATGATAATCTTTGAATTACCTACTTTCTTGGAATAAACACAAGAATCAGCAAGGGACATATCAAAATCTTGTTCTACAAGGAAATTGTGCAACAATTCATTCCAGTTACGTCCACTCTGTTTAAGACCGTAAATGGATTTCTTCAATTTTAAGAACAATTTGTTACCCTTTTCATCAAGCTTTAAAAAACCTTCGGGTTGGTCAATGTAAATTTCACAGTTAATAGGAGCATTAAGATAAGCACTACTTACATTCATTTGATTAACAATTAAATTGTCTTGTATTGCCAGTTGTAATAACATACGAATTGAAGTGATTCTGGCAGTAGGTGAAAAGGTTTCGTGATAATCTAAATCACACACTTGGGACCTTTCGCTACGTAGCGAGCCTTATATTTTTCAACATTATTAGGACATAATTTCACAGTATACACCCATCTACCCCCCACTGCACATCTGCCTTCAGGCAGTTGGGTTAACTCGTAAGTGTCATTTTCATTTAAAGAATTAATTTCTTCTTGCATAGTATTAGCCCATTTAGAAGAATCTGGGGAGGATATTGCATCATGATATGTTCTGGGTATATCTACCATCCTGTAACAAAAATCAACAGAATATTTAGCAGCACTTGAATCATTTACTGTGAAAGAATCATCAAAGTCAGTGACGTATTCTCCCAAATACGTAGGAACAGTACGTTCCCTAGTAACAAAACAAACAAACAAAAACAAAAACATGTATTTCCATTTTGTACAATGGTTATTCAACATTAATAGTAACTTATAAGTAGACATGTAATTAAACTAACAAATAAGAGGGTTAGACATATAGTTAAATTAAATGTAGCTTTCATAGAAAATAATAATGCTGTAATAAAAATGTTACAATAATGTTAATAATAAAGTAGTAAGTATGCCACTAGATACAGGATCGTTATTATCGGCATCATTTCCATATTTGTTTCCTTACAATGAGAATAATTAGTTCTTAATGAGCAGCAACTATTTGTCCAAGAGAAAACTATATAGTTTGCCTTTGAAAGCTGTGAAAGAGGATGCATTTTTAAGATGCTCTGGAATATTATTCCAGAGTGTTGGCCCTTTGATAGTGATCATCTTTGAACCTGCTTCTGTGTTTGTTCTGTGAATAAAGAGCTCACTGCTCTGTCTTGTGTTGGTTCCCCTTATATCCCTGACTGTTTTTAAATCAAATAGCCAGCTAGGATAATGATGGTCCAAAATTTTGAATACAAAAACATAAATAGCATAAGCGACCTTATTTTCTGCCCGCAGCCACCCAAGTTTATTGAGAGCTGGTGTGATGTGGTCATATTTTCTTATTCCTCCCAGGGCAACTCGAGCTGCAAAATTAATAAGCTTCTGTATTCTGTTTATCTGAGTCTTAGTGGTAGCTCCCCAAACAGTTGTGCAGTAATTAATGTGACTTAGGGCTAGAGATTCAACAACAGTTATTCGAGTGGTAGTCTCAAAATTGTCTTTTATACGAGATAAGTACATTAATGTTCCTGTAACCTTTTTGCATACTTTATCTATGTGTGAATCAAACAACATGTGGTTATCAAAGTGAATTCCTAGGTTTTTGACTGTTTTGCTAGGTGTGATAATATTGTCGCAAAAATTAATTGTTGTGTTTTCTGGAATTTGTGCTATGTGGAACCTTGAACCAATAAATATGCACTGTGTTTTACTTTCGTTAATTAACAGTCCAATTTCTTGGAAATAGGTTTTAATTTTTGACAGAGTGTTTTCTGCTCTTAAAGTTAGCTCTGGTAGATTATTAATATCACCACTAAGGAGTAGTTGAGTGTCATCTGCATATTGTACGACGAGACAGTCAGAAATGAAAGAAGATAGATCATTTACGTAAATGGAGAAGAGGATAGGACCAAGTACTGATCCCTGTGGAACACCAAATGATACATTTTTTGGCACCGAGATAATGTTGTTAAGACGTATGGACTGTTTACGATTAGATAGATACTCGCTAAACCAGCTTGGATCAATATTTAAGCTAATGCATTTACTTAAAAGAATTTCATGGTTTACACTGTCGAAGGCTTTTGATAAGTCTAATAATACGAGAAGAGATATGTTTTTCATATCTATATTATTATATATACTATTCGTAACTTTAAGCAGTGCAGTTTCCGTCGAAAGTTTCGGTCTGAAACCATGCTGGTTAATACTTATTATTCTATTTGATTCTAAATATGACATAAGTTGGCATGCAACAATTTTTTCTAATATTTTAGAGAAAATGGGTAGGAGGGAAATGGGACGATAGTTTGTCACATCTTCTCTGTCCCCCTTTTTATGCAGAGGTATTACATGTGCTATTTTCCAAGAGTCAGGAAGCTTTTTAGTAACAATGGAAGTGTTCATAATAGTTAGAAAATAGGATGCAATCATGGGTAGAGCATCTTTGATGAACTGAAATGGTATACCATCTGAACCATAAGAGCCAGAGTTTCTTAGGCTCTTTATGGTAAGAATTAGGGTAGCACAATCGATAGGAATAATCTTGAAGTACTCTCTTGTGTTTTCATTGGAAGAATTGTCATTTAAGCAATTACTCATATTCACTGAGTTGATGTTTTCTTGATTTTTTTCATATGTATTTTTGCCAACGTTAGCAAAATAGTTATTAAAGTTTTCTGCTTTGTCTTTCAACTCCGTAATATTTTCATAACTTTCTGAGGTACTCTTTTCATTTGGTATCATGCTTCTTATCACTTTCCATGTTGCTGCTGTATCATGTCTAGAGTCATTAAATTGTTTTTTGTAAAAGTCTTTTTTACTTACTGATGAGAGATCTGACACGTTTCTTTTCTGTTTTATAACGTTCTCGGAGAGTCATATCATATCTATTCATTTTTAGCTCTTTTTGTAGGATATCGTCGTCTTGCCTTCACATCCTCGTCGATTTTGTCATTACCACTTCTGCCGCCACTTACGGGATTGACTTCATCTTGACCTTTTCCACTACCCACGGGATCGTTATCATCTTCCGTCGAGGTTGGATCATCAGAGTTCGATGTCGGTGGAATCGGTAAGGTTTCGGAGGAAATGGATTCTTTGTCGGTTACGTGGCGATTTTCATCCACTGGATTTTTTACTTCATGTTGAAATTTATCGGTGAATTTGACACATTGCACCCTTCTGACATTATTTTTATTTGGGAAATACACCAAATAGGCTGGACTTTATCCATCATATCCCAAAAATATTCCTCTTTCACTACGAGGGTCCAATTTCTTTTTCTCTTGCACATAGGAATAACATACAGTTCCGAAAATATGCATATCTTTCAGATTAGGTTTTCTGTCAGTGAATAACTCATAGGGCGTCTTTCCAGTTCTTTGGTTATAGCAACGGTTCCGGATATAAGCCGAAGCTCTAACAGCGTAAGTCCATAGACTTTTGAGTAAATTTGCATTTAAGAGTATGCACCTTGCCATGTCGTAAAGAGACCGCCAAGATCTCTCGACCGTCCCATTTTGATGTGGGGAATACGGAGCTGTAAACTCGTGTTTGATAGAGTTTTTCAAAAGTAAGGATTTAAAACTCTTTGCTGTGAACTCCGTCCCATTGTCCGTCCGTATTCATTTTACTTTCCCATATGGGGAACTATCAGCCAAGAACCTCTCAGTTGCAGCTACCATGTCAGATTTACTTTTAAGGAAGTATACCATTTTTATACCAGTGTAGTCGTCGACGAATGAAATGGAATATTTAAAACCTTCTCTTGCAGCTGGTTCAATAGGCCCTGCTAAATCGCAATATACGGACTCGAGCCTACTAGTAGCACGCTTGTCGGCTTTCCTCTTTCTATACTGGGACATTTTTCCGATAGCACACACTTCACAATCAGATTTTTCTTTAGGAGAAATTTTCATACCATCTTTTATTATATGAGATGTAGCACCACAGTCAACCATTAAATTATTATCAATATTATGTCTAACAGCATTATTACCATTATCATGTTCAAAAATATCTTCACTCGCACTGGCTTCAAAAAGGAACGAATGAGGTCGTTCGGTATCTGTAACATTATCTTCAGCACTCATGGATTTTGTTGACTTAGGGGGATTTTTCCTACATTCACTAGAGTTATGAGTTCGAGATCTGCATTTATGGCACCACTTCTTACTAAATCTAGATTTTCCTTTATTCTTCTCACTTTTATTCTTACAATCAGGAGATTTATGTCCCAAACTTCCACAAGTATAACAAGTAGGGATAAAATTTTCTGCACTAGCCCTACCTTGGTTACCTTTATGGGTTACTTTCATAACATTATCGTCACTATCAAAAGTGTCATGTGCCTTTTCAGTCTCTTCAAAGTTTCTTAAAGCAATTTTAAACTCAGAAAATCTCATTGGAGTATCTCTCAGTGTAATTACAGTAGAAAAAGTCTTAAAATTTGAAGGAAGGCCATTAAGCACCATTGCAGTAAGGAGGCTATCACTAACAGTCTCACCTGCCTGTTTTAATGAATTAGCAGCAGTCTCAGCGCGAATGACATAATCGGTGACGCTTTCATCAGCTACTTTCTTCAATAACGTAAGCTCAGTATACAAGCAAATAACTCTCGGCTTACCTGTGCCCATGTAAGGACCACGGAGTATTTCCAGTGCCTTACGACCATTGTCTTTCGCCTCTCTTATCACTAAATTAAGGCTTCGGTCATCTAAAAGCTGAACAAGCTCAGCAAATGCATCAGCATTCTTCCCTGCATCAGGGGTTCCGGTGCCGGTCAGGACATCCAATAACTTCAGACGTCTCATGTAACCGAGAAATTTAACTTCCCAAAGCTCATATTTCGACTCATCACCATGAAATGATAATCTAGCACTATGGCTGGGCCCATAACCTGTTAAGTTATGACCACTATGAGTCATGATGGTGGATAAAGAGCAATTTTGGGGATATAATTGAAAGTCACAGTCACCGGTTATTATTTGTTTACTATAAGAATGAAGCGTCGTACAACGTTAAGACATAGACAAAAAGAAAATGCCAGCTTGGAAAATATGTACTGGGCATATATATGAAAAATATATCAATTATATTATTGTGAAAAATATTTATCTAATTAGTAAACTTAAGGAAAAATATATTTGTCGATTAAGTTTACCCTCAACAATATATATATGTATGTATGTGTATGTATGTGTATATTAATAACACTGAATTGTTAACATACAGTCTAAAATGGAAGGAAAAGCCCATTAAAAAAAACACCGAATATATATATATATATATATATATATATATATATATATATATATATATATATATATATATATATATATATATATATATAAAGTACTTATTAATTTCGTGACCTAAGCTGGTCACCTTCTCAAAGTACAATTGTACTTTGAGAAGGTGTCCAGCTTAGGTCACGAAATTAATAAGTACTTTATATATAAGTATGTGTATATGTATATATATTATATATTTAATTACGATTATTAAGAATTTCTTGTTAATAAAATTTAGCCAAGTACGGACTTTAATTCCTTTTTCTGCCTGTGTGTGGGGATTACCGACCATCCCCGGCGGGCATTTAAGATTGATATCTCTTAGGGGGTCTTTTGTTTCCTTGTTTTCAACTGTTCCACTGTTTTGCTAGTTGTATCTCTTGTCATTGTACTTTGAGAAGGTGACCAGTTTAGGTCACGAAATTAATAAGTACTTTTATACATATATTTTCGTGGTTTTATTTAATGGCTTTTCGTACCATATATATATATATATATATATATATATATATATATATATATATATATATATATATATATATATATATATATATATATATATATATATATATATATATATATATATATATATATATATATATATATATATATATATATATATATATATATATATATATATATATATATATATATATATATATATATATATATATATATATATATGTATATATGTATATATATATATATATATATATATATATATATATATATATATATATATATATATATATATATATATATATATATATATATATATATATATATGTCGTATTGCTTTTATTATTATCTCACCGAGCGTCACCACTGATGTATTGGTTTTGTTTATCCCATCTAATGACACCACTGACGTAGGGCTTTTCCTCCTACGTATATAAACTTATAATTATGGTAGCGTGGTTTATTAGGTTATAAATATTAGTACCTGATGGGTACAAGGTAAGAATGGACAAGCAGTAGTTCCTTTACTTATATTTATTCTAGAGTACAACACATCCGACGCCTCAATGCCCCAATGCCCCCACCCTATGACTATCACAATCTATGATCTATTCGTGCCCCTGGCAAAGTTCTAACTAACTGTCTCTGCTCCGGGTGGCTCTTGAAATACCCCCAGGGGCAGGGCGTGGCTTAACATCCAATTCTCCAATGAAATCAGTCAGAGCTAGTCCAGCTAATCAGCGCCGGGTTCAAAGTGGAATCCCGCCTACTTCCGAGGAGGAGTTATTGGGCATCTCCCCTGGGCGTGTACCTGCGTACGAAACATAAGTTTATGTTTCGTGCGGTTTAGGAAAGGCTAACTTCTTGGGCTTTCCCACCCTCCTCAGGTACTCCATGTCGGATGCCAAGCCTCAGGGGTCCAGTCACATATCTCCTTGACGCCCTCTACAAACACCGGCCGCACCGCAGAAAACAATTGGGGAGAGTATTCTATTTCACCCTAGCCTCACATGTTTCTCTTCACGACTTGTGGTGTTTTCGAGGACCGAGGGTCCCTTATCCTGTAGGCCTCTTGGGGGGGGGGGGGTGCATGGCGCCAGCGGTTAGTTCCAGGTGCCTAGCCACAACTCTTGGTGGTCCCAAGGGAACACATGGGCGGCACAAAAACTCAATAAAAGTGAGGGCATGTAATAGAATATCCGTGGCCTCGACTAACCGTTACCCCTCAAGAGCTGTTACAAGTTTCAGATTCTGGCTTCAGCATGACGGGCTGGCTTCAGCATGACAGAAGTCATACGACATATATATATATATATATATATATATATATATATATATATATATATATATATATATATATATATATATATATATTCCTCAAATGCCAAACCAAAATCACCTCCTCATGTCACTATAAACTGCATTAAATAATATAAAAAACACAAAAAAATCTCTCCTTAATATAAATTCCATTTAGGAATGACGCATACTATGTTTCCTTGGGTCACTAAAATCCACAACTCAATTATCTCCCATTCATTTTGGGTTGCTTATTATCCTGGTGTCATTGCCATGTTCTTGAGGGAATGGAATAATTACTTTAAAATAACAATTGCAAGCTAAAGAGTAAAGTTCTTGTCGTTTGAAGAGAAAGACTGACAACCTTCCCCAAGAAGGCCCAAGCTTGACTACTCGGTGGCTGGAGTACAACTTCAAGAGACAGAAAATGAGAGAGATCTAGGAGTAAACATACTGGCAGATTTGTCTCCAGAAATACATATAAATGGCATAGTAAGGGCAGCATATGCATTCTTATCAAATGTAAGGGTAGCCTTCAGGCACATGGACAAGGAAATGTTCAGAAATATTTATGTAACAGATGTGAGGCCAAAACTCGAATATGCAGCCCCCTTTTGGAATCTGCACTTGAAAAAGCACATAGCTAAGCTTGAAAAAGTTCAAAGACATGCCACGAAACTGGTGCCAGAAATACGCAATCTCAGTTATGATGAGAGGCTGAGGGAATTAGACTTACCATCACTCGAAGCTAGAAGAGTGAGGGGGGATATGGCGACAGTCTTTAAATTCCTTCATGGTTATGATAGAGTGGATAGGAATCGATGTTTTGATATGGCTGGCTCTAGAACTAGAGGTCATAGTTTGAAGCTTCGTAAGAAAACTTCTTTGCAGGATGTAGGGAAATACTTTTTCAGTGTAAGAGTAGTTGATAATTGGAATTGGCTAAGCAAGGAGGTAGTTAATGCTATCTCAATCCATAGTTTTAAGGACAGGTATGATAAGTATCACTAAGTATAAAATAGAACCGATGAGGAGACGGGAAGATACGAGCTTTGGGCTCTTTCCCGTAAACACAATTAGGTAATCACCCCAAAACTAGAGTTTGGGGAGAAGTTATTCTCCCTTCTACTCCCCTTCTTCTTTGACGTCTCGCAGGAGGTTGATACAAGGGGGGGGGATTCCTAGTCCCCAAGTCCCGTCCACTTTTAGTCGCCTTTTACGACACGCAGGGAATACGGTGAGGCTATTCTTTGATATTGTGCCCGCCCCCAAAATTTCTTACAATAACTTTTTCATTATTGTTGAGATTATGTAATATGCCAGTGGTACACAGCCAAGCAAAACCTAATAATGGATTTAAATATTAGATTAACGACCTACGATTATTCATCTCACACAGCCAATAAAAACGGTTATGAATTCTCTTAAATTTTCCGACTAATTACATAAGTCTCAACAATACAATTAGGTAGTCACAGTAATGAAAAAGTTCTTGTCAACCTTCGAGGCTATATTAACCAATCACAACCGTCGACACAAACACCATCGGCTGTCGCCCAATGACAACTCCTCTTCAAAGTCGTCAAAGCAGTAGAGAGACAAATTTCAAAACATGGAGAGAAGGTGTATGAAAAGGGAAGGTCCGGCCACCCTCAAGGCAGTCTATCATTATAAAATCCAGTGTGTTGGGAGTCGAGATGTCTACCGTAAACGACGAAGTGTTAGATTTGCTTCGCGATAAATATCTTATTCGTGGATTACCTCCCATAATCAAAGAATGGAGCGAAGAAGATATACTGAAGGTGTATCATAGACTCTTTTGCGTCTATGATCCCAAATATAAGCTGGAAAACACTTGGGCCAAGAGGAGTCGAACTATCCTAGTGAGGTGAGTACATTTGTTCGCCACACAATTAATGGGCAGTGATTCGCCCCAACGAGTAGTATATAAATAGACAAAAACACTGAAAATGTGGTAAATATTTAGAAGAGGGGATTGTGTCGAAAAAAAAAAAAAAAACTATTTTTGGGAACGCGTTTTCCCTAGCCGGGGGCACTATATATGTCCTAGGATCGAGTCCCGGTCGGGGTAAAAAATGATTTGTTTTCACATATGTGCTTGCTTGGTTATATGGTATCATTGCATTATAGGACCACCTCGGTTTTCCAGTTGAAATAAAGGTTTTCTGCTAGTTTATTATGTGTTTTAAGCGAATCTGACCTTCATTTGCTCCGGAAATTAGTCCTTCACTCTGAAAAATTAACCGTCAGTTAAAAATCACTGGGTTTCTGGTAAGTGAAGAGTTGCTATAGCCGCCCCTTACTCGGTTTCAAATCGCGCACTGAGTTAGGTTAGGTTAGGTTAAAGCCTTCCTGGCTAAGAGATAAGAAGCCCCCCTGGTTGAGATAACTTCAAGAGGTGTTACTTTTTTGTAATAGGCCTAGGCCTATCCCCACCTAAAACCCTAAAGTCATAATGGGATCTCCTAGATTTTGGTAGGGGATATCACAAATAAAATACTTTTCCGGTAAAAATAAAGCTCAGATTCGTTCAAAACGCTTAAAAAATTACCAAAAAAAAATTTATTTCAATTGGAAAATAGGTGGTCCTATAATGCAATTTTACCGGTTTTATATATATATATATATATATATATATATATATATATATATATATATATATATATATATATATATATATATATATATATATATATATATATATATATATATAAATAAGCCATATTCCATTAATCCCCATAACTAAAATAATACCAAAAATATATTTGAACAAAAAAGTATTCATTTCAGTGGTCAACTCTGTAAATCGAGTGAATTGGTATTTCATAACCTAACTCAAATTTATGATAAATTTTACGAGATTTCTACCATGGAAGTAGATATTTACAACTCGAGTAGTTGTTTGTCAAGTGGTAAGATACAAACTAGGCTACCATAATTTTTTTATTTATTATTGTAATTTTATTTCTTTATACATAGGGTAACTACAAACAAGTAAGCACTTAATATAAATAGGAATTTTGGACAGTATGTTTTTAAATAGGTGTTCAAAAGGGAAGCTACTATATAAAATGTTTTGATAATTTTCTTTCATATTGATCAGAAAGTCCTTGCCGGGGTTTTATAACCCCAAAGCTTTGTCTTTGAATTAGAATTTTTCGCGCTGCAAGCTACTTCTCTAGAATGCATCAGGTTAACAAATCAAAACGTTTAACTTATTACATGCACAGGGGACTGCAGTAGCATGTTGATTAGAGCACTAGATTCAGGAATTGCCCAATCATGTGCGATTCCACAGTAAGGCATCCAGCCTTAATACCCCAGCTCCGACCTGTCTGTGTCTACCCCCATTCGAATGGGTATTAATGGTTATTCAGTAAAAGGCAAACTACTTTGTAATATGCACAATCAGAAGTACAGTATTACACCGTTTACTTTTTTAATATACAAAATGTAAAACGGCTTCACTCACCCAATGTTTTAACAGGAATCTGCGGCTGATGGGCATGGGTTACCTCGTTCCTAAACAAAAAAATCTTACTGATACTAGCAATGTGGTGAAAATAGTCACCATAGTTGATGACAAAATTAATAGCAAATACAAAAGGAACATCATCTCCCAAAGAGTTAAAGCCGTGAGTATTGTACTTACATTTTTTTTTATGATTGTGAAACCAGGATGGGCCGTAAAAAAAATTAATCTGCCCTAATCGGGCCTGGGCACGACGAAAATATAAAGTTAAAGAGCTGTAGGAAGACTTATTGGAAAATAAGATATGATAATTACCTATATACATATGAATAGTAGTCATGGTACTTTTCCTTTATTAGATTTTTTATGTCCCTGTCTTTTTTGGTAAATTTTGTATCTCTTGAACGAATACATTGGGAAGT